>CAUYPK010137662.1:0-35594 GCA_963574355.1 Loris lydekkerianus
TGATTCCTCCTGCTTTGTTTTTATTTCTGAGTAATGTTTTGGCTATTCGAGGTTTTTTTCTGATTCTATATAAAACGAAGTATTGTTTTCTCAAGATCTTTAAAGTATGACAGTGGAGCTTTAATAGGAATTGCATTGAAATTATATATTGCTTTGGGTAGTATGGATATTTTAACAATGTTGATTCTTCCCAGCCATGAGCATGGTATGTTTTTCCATTTGTTAACATTTTCAGCTATTTCTTTTCTTAGAGTTTCATAGTTCTCTTTATAGAGATCTTTCACATCCTTCGTTAGATAAATTCCCAAGTATTTCATCTTCTTTGGCACTACTGTGAATGGGATAGAGTCCTTAACTGTTTTTTCAACTTGACTATTGTTGGTATATATAAAGGCTACCGATTTATGAATGTTGATTTTGTAACCTGAGACACTGCTGTATTCCTTGATCACTTCTAAGAGTTTTGTAGTAGCGTCCCTAGTGTTTTCCAGATATACAATCATATCATCTGCGAAGAGCGAAAGTTTGATCTCTTCTGACCTTATATGGATACCCTTGATCACTTTTACAAAATCATATTTGATTCTTTTCTTTTCCTCCCATACACAAGCATTTGTCAAACCACGTGGTTTCCTTTTCTTTCAGATGTTTTCATTCATTTTTTCCCTTTCTATGCCATATACTAAGTCATGGCTTACTACTGCTACAATTCACATCCAACATGACAGACTGTGCTCTCACATATCCATCTGTCATAATTCTAACATCTAAGTCAGAGGAGTCAAATGTGCTAAGATAGGAAATAAGTCAGGGCTGCGAGTGAGCTGCATTATATACAGCAAGGGCCATTCTACTCCAGCCTAATTCCTGAACCACTAGGATATATTATGCTAAGCTGGAAAACTTTTAGGGGTAGTCCATCTCTGGTATTCAACATCAGAGACCTTCCAAGTTATTAATGAGAAACTAATATAAGTATATGATCCTCTAATTCAGCCAGAGAGGCTAATTTTTAAAACTTGGCTACCCCTTCCTACTATTAGGTCAGGACAAGGATGAACCATTAGGATAGTGATTCTCACAATATGGTAGCAGGAGCAGCAGAATCTTTAGGGAATTAATTATTTTAAATGCACACTAAAAAATCAGTTTTTTAAACAAGACTTCCAGGTCATTCCATACAAGCTAGAAATCTGAGAACCACTGGGCTAGGATGATGGATGATGATCCAGGGCTTGAGGTTCTATGACAACAGGAAGTCTCTCCTAAATGCCGAAATGGCAAGTAAAACGAAGAACTCTGAAAATCAAATAGACTAACAACATTCCAGAGTTTTATGCCTTCATGATATGAGTAAACATATAACTTGTTATTATCAGTGGTTAACTTCTGAAGGTATCTATTCAAATTTCAATAATTTGAAATTTAAAATTTAGTGTTCTCTCAAGGGAAAACTATAATGATTAAATTTGCTTATTTTGATACTACAAATGTTGTATAACAGAAACAACATAGCAGAGCTATCAGTAGCACCTACTATTAACATATGTTCACATTTAAATATGATATTTCTTTTTTCTTGAGAAAGACTGAATTATACACCCGAAGAGAAAAACATGACATACATCTAACTGTTACCTAGACACATGTTTATTCCTAGACTTGAAATCAATCTGCCTCAGGAATCTGGAATCTGCCTATATGCATTTCAATCACATATCTTTTACCAAAGCCAGCAATAAATCCACTTTCAATTAAGCTTCTGTCACCCTGAATGAAGACTCAAATACAGCAGGGTGGCTTTAAGGTCAATGCAAGGGCTGATACCTCAGCTGACTCCAAATGGATGTGCATCCCCGCTTAGCTGCACACTGCTTCCTTTCCTCCGGCTGCAACCAGATAAGACCTTGCAACGTGGCCTCAGCACCAGACCTCATCCTGCCCACTGCGGCCACTCCCTTCCAGTGGCCTGTACAGTTCCACACTAGTCCCTTGTTTATATCAGCCCTGCAATGGAAACTGGGGCCAAGAAGACCAGTCCCAAGGTGGGTGACAAAAGTGCAAGGCTAAGAACTTACTCTCGGCTTCAGCTCCCGCTTCACTTTATCCCCACCAGAACTCAATTTAAGAGAACGGAAGTGGGGGCGTGGTGGGGAAGAAGGAAGTAGCTTCCGAAGAGAATGACCAAGTTTCCCATTTTTGCTTCCCTGTCCCAACCTTCTCCATCACTTTTTCATTTACAGTTGCCATTTTGGACTTTCTTCACAAATTGTATCCTGTTTTCCAAATTGGCCAGTGAAAAGTTTTTGCCATGCTGAAATCATTTCCAGAGCTAAATCGGGAAACCTGAGGCAGTCAGGCAACCTCCAGCTGGCTGGAATGTGGCCTGCAATAAAAGGCAGTGTGAATAAGGTGTATTGAAGCTAAATTGGATTCGTGTGAAGGGCCGTTTATTCAGAGGGGGGTGGAGGTGAAAGGAGAGGAATTAATGAACATAAGAAATTAAATTAGCTCAACCAAGCCTTTAAAAAATATACTGAAAAATACTTGACCTGCCATGAACCTTTTCACAAAATGGAGACCTTTAGGATTATTCCTTGCCCAATGGAAGCCCCCTGGCAGGAGGCACTCCTGAGTTAGATAAAAAATAGCCCAGGGGGCCAAGGAGAATCTGGTTTCTCTTACTGCCACCAGAAGGATGGAAGGTGCAGTTGGGAAAGTCAATATGCAGCTGAGAGACAAGAGGTCACCGGAACTGATGAAAATATTTAATTAACTAATCACAAAATGTCTGACACAAAAATAAACATGTCTTTTCATCTTAGCTATCACATTTTTCTCCAACAAAATGAAAAGACATCATGACCTATCGTGTTCTTGAAAAATTACTGATCGATTTATGAGCCTAATGCTTTAATTGATTGCAATAATATTTTACTCACACTCCTAATCTGATCTTACTGCCAACCTGAGAAAAGCCATGGGGAAACTCCACTGGAAGAATGATGGTGTGCTTACAAGCAAAAGCGTCTTTCTACTAGAGGTATTTTTTAATATTTTATGTTGTATCTACTTACATATATATTGTCTTAGCTATTTTATATTTTATATTATAAAATAGGATGTTATACTATTTAATAGGATAGATTACAAAGTAACAATCTAAATATTAAGACATTTAATAATATTAAAATATTACTAGAAGAGGAGTGAATAAAGGCATTTTATTTTAAATACTGCTTAGTGCTTTCTTTAGAGTTTCTAGGTAGGAATATAATTATCTCATTTTCACCTAAATCTTTCTTACTACACAAAAAGTAAGCTATTACACCAATTGTTTTATATCCACAATCAGATATCCAGTATGGGAATAGACATATACTGAATACCACAGGCTATTTTGCCAAAGGCATAAGTGAGAAATAGGATAGGCATAAAAACAATCCTATCTTCAAACAACTGTGTTTTATGCAAAAGATTGTGAACCCCACAGAGTTTGGGGTTGTGTCTAACAGTGCTCTTAAATGTGGCCCAGAGCTTCCTGATACAGGGGCCCCAGCAATAAGCATCCGGTATTTGTTGGTTGAGATATAGGATTTTACTTTATTTATTACCAACAAAAAACCTTACCAAAAGAAATTATATCCCATCAATGTAAATTCCAAACAGAAGATGTTCTTTTCTCCCCATTAGGTCTATAATTTTGTAATTTGGATCTCTTCTAGAATTAATTTATATTCCATCCTGTTTGATCACAGCACACCTGGAGCCTGTCAAAAGGTCAGAATGGTTCCAGGAGTCTTTATAATAATGCATTGTTGTGGCACACTTTAGACCAATGGTTCTCAACCTTCCTAATGCCATGACCCTTTAATACAGTTCCTCATGTTGTGGTGACCCCCAACCATAAAATTATTTTCGTTGCTACTTCATAACTGTAATTTTGCTACTGTCACGAATCGTAATGTAAATATCTGATATGCAGAATGTATTTTCATTGTTACAAAGGGGTCGTGACCCACAGGTTGGGAACCACTGCTTTAGACAACTGGGGTAATTCTGCTCCATGGGCTATGAGCTTCAGGAATACCTGAAACCGATGTCTGGCTCCAGCTGCACACTTACACCTGCCTTACATCTGTCACACACTCAATGACATAACTCAGAACCTTGGAGTCTCCTAGAAAAATGGACTGTTTTATCATTGCATTTTCATTTCTTAATACTTTAACTGTCTGTTGCTGCCACAGATGAACCATGATAAGACCAATAAAACATTCCTAAGACCACCATGTATAGTAGGGTCAGCCTAAAAATAGACTTGGTCTGCACTGTACATTATGGTAACCACTGGCCACATGTGACCATTTAAGTTTACATTAATTAAAATAAAACTGAAAATTTAACTCTTCAGTTGCACTAGCCACACTTTAAAGGCTCAATATGTGACCAGGGCTATTGTATCAACACACTGACTATCACACTACAAAAAACAACGTGTTAATACAATAGACCTGGTCACCATATGTGGCTATTGTATTAACATACTGACTACCACACTACAAAAATCAAAGTTTTCCTTGGGGCCACAATGTTTTATTAGGTGAAGACAGGTCATGAGACATGTGAGTTATATATGCTTCACGAAGTCCCAAACTAGCCTTACATTAAATACAATTCACATGGCAGTTAATGTGTTAAATAATGCTGATATAGAATGTTTCTTTCTTTCTTTTTTTTTTATTAAATCATAGCTGTGTACATTAATGCAATCATGGGGTGCAATGTGCTGGCTTTATATACAATTTGAAATATTTTCATCAAACTGGCTAACATAGCCTTCATGACATTTTCTTAGTTAAGATATAAGAATGTTTCTATCATTGCAGAAATGGTTTAAATAATTACTCCCTTTATTTTCTTCTAAATAAATTCTAGTAATACAGAGCAGAAATGCATAACAAAATGAACTTGCATGCCAGTTATCCAGTGTGCCTTTGAAACAAGTATCCTGGCTAACAGATTCTAGCGTGTAGTTCTCAGTTTACTCTCCACCTGGCATCTCTCAGTGTTTCTAATCAGAATTACCAGATACAGATATGGATACAGAGCTGACCTAAGTTTAAAACATTACAAGGTGAAATACGCCATTAGCCTCTCCCCCAACTCGTTTCTTTCTTCATCCATTCATCTACTCAACTATTACTCATTAAGGAACAACGCAGGCACTAAAGTCACAAAGCTGAGTGATTCCTGGTTCTTGACCTCAAGGAGCTCAGTCTAACCTGGGACATGGAAAAGTGATGATCAGAGAGGAGTTTCCCAAGGGCCAAAGTAAGGTACAAACAGAACTGGGGTGGCAAGGAGCTTGGCTTGGAGGGCAGTTCCCAAGGGATGAAAGCTAAGGCAGAGTTTCTCAGCCTTGGCACTACTGACATTTTGGACTAGATCATTCTTTGTTGTCCTACAGATTGGAGAAGGTTCAGCAGCATCCCTGGCTATAACCCATTAGGTGTGTGCATGTTCCCCTGTCAAAATATCTCCAGACACTGGAAATGTCCCCTGGGGGCAAAATCAGAAAAGCATTGAGCTAAGCCTTTTGGGTATGCTCATTTATTTAATCAACAAAATTCTTGGGGCACCTGCTGGAAACTAGGTGGTGAGAAGAACCAGAGGGAAGGGCAAAGGCTTCACACTAAGCAGGTTAAAGTCTAGAAATTAGAGTGGAAATGTGGGGTAAGGAAGAAGTTATTTTAAAACAAGAGACGAAGCTGGGCGTGGTGGCTTGCGCCTATATTCCTAGCATTCTAGGCCAAGGCGGGTGGATTGCCTGAGCTCAGGAGTTTCCAAAGTTCTTGTTGGTATTGATTTCTAATTTTATTCTATTATGCTCTAAGGAGATATTTCACATGATTGTGACTTTTAAAAATCTGTTGAAAGTTGTTTTGTGGCCTAACATATGTTCTTTTTTGGAGAATGTTCCATGTGCTGATGAGAAGAATATGAATTGCACAGATGTTTCATGAAATGTTCTATAAATCTGTCAGACCCATTTGGTCTAAGGTGAAGTTTAAATCCAACATCTCTTTGTTGATTTTCTGTCTCAGTCTGTCCAGTGCTGAAAGTAGGATATTAAAACCCTCAACTACATTACAAAAGTTTCAAGACAGAATGTGTCATGGTACACTGTGTTACCTCAAGGAAACATAGTCAATAGTGTCCTTTTGGATTCTCCCATGAAAGTTTCAACTTTCTTGGCTTATCGGTGTTGCTGGGCTTCATTTGTTTCTGTCCATGTGGATTTTATATTTCTTGATTTTTGTGTATCTCAAAACTTTTGTAATGATCCACATATTATTTAATTAAAGTATATACATCTCCCTTCAGGTCTAATAATATTTACTTTATATACCTGGGTACTCCTGTGTTGTATGCATATATATTTAGAATTGT
This sequence comes from Loris lydekkerianus, assembly GCA_963574355.1. Classification (NCBI taxonomy): domain Eukaryota; kingdom Metazoa; phylum Chordata; class Mammalia; order Primates; family Lorisidae; genus Loris; species Loris lydekkerianus. The sequence continues at coordinate 6,454 of CAUYPK010137662.1, forward strand.
TATATCTACTTGCTGAATTAATCCTTTTATTATATAATGACTATTTTTCTCACTTTTTAGAGTGTTTGACTTAAAGTCTGTTTTATCTCTAATATAACTATAGCTATTCCTGCTTACTTGTCAGTTTGTTTGTGTAAAATATCTTTTTCCAGCCCATCTCTTTCAGTCTATATGTGTCTTCACAGATGAAGTGAGTTTCTTGAAGGAAGAATTTATCTGGGTCATTTTTTCAGTTCATTCGGTCAGTGGGTGATTTAATCAATTTATTAATACATTCAAGATATTATTGATTGGGCAGGTATAATTCCTGTTATTTTTAAAAATTTTTTGTTTGTTTTCTTCTTCCTTTTCCTTTCTTCCTTTCCTACTGTTTAATGGTTTTCTGCAATGGCAACATGCAACTCCCTTCTCCTTCTGATTTGTGTATCTGCTCTACCAGTGAGTTTTATGCTATTGTTTTTGTGATGATAGATTCTGTCCTTCTACTTCAAGATGTAGGACTCTCTTAAACATGTCTTGTTAGGGCCACCCTAGTGGTAATGAACTTCCTCAAGGTTTAGCTTTTGTGGAAACAACTTTATTTCTCCATTATTAAAAGCTAACTTTGCTGACTATAGTATTCTTGGCACACAATTTTATTATTAAATCAATTTGAATATATTACAGGCCATTTTCTCCTGGCCTGTAAGATTTCTTCTAATAAATCTGCTGTTAGGCTGATGGAAATTCCATTATATGTCATTTCACCTTTTTGTCTTGTTTTTAAAATTTTGTCTTTGTCTTTCACTTTTGACAGCTTAACTATAATGTGCCTTGGAAAAGACATTTTTGGGTTGAATTATACAGTAGAACCTCAAGGATGAACCCACCTGACCTCCCTGTCATGAGCAAAGCCTCACTATAACCTCTACTAACAACCAGAGCCAAAGCCACTGAAGAACTCACAAACACCAGAAGTGTCAAATGATACAGAGGCAACACTACTGCACCCACCCAGAATAAAGGACCCTACTCAACCAACACTATAGATTCACCTACAGGAAAAAGTCTTTTCATATAAAATTTAATCCATAAAATTGAAAGAAGTGATTGTTACAACTGATGTACAGATACCAACAGAAGGCCACAAGAATAGCAGAAAGCAAGGACCTCCAGTTGGCATGCTTTAGAATTGTTATATCTGCTAGTGGTGGTAACAGAAATAGGTTGGGTGAGAAGATGAATTCTTTGGCCCTTGAGCAACATGCATGGGTGTGGTGGTGGGCCAACCTTTAATTCCACAAGTGACATGTATGGGGTGCTAGCGGTGGCAGTGAGGAGTGGGTGGCCAGTCCTTAGGCCCCCTGGGAAGTCCATTTAGACAATGACAGTGGGTGGGCTGTATCTGTCCTCAAGCCAGTGGATGACACGCACAAGTAGCAGTGGCATGTATGGCGCTGTCCTGTCCTCAAGTCAACAAACAGTATGTGCAGGGACTAGCAGTGGCAGACAAGGTGGATCTGTTGTCAGTTTCCCTAAGGTTGCCTCCACATGCCAGCAGTGCTAGGTGGGGCAGATTGATCAACAGGGCCCTGGATAAAGGACTAGGGCATTAGTGGCAGAGTGGCAATGGGTGCGGTGGGCCTGTGCTCTTTCCTTTGAATCGGCTATGTGGTGCTAACAGCACCAGAAGGCAGAGTGGGCCTGTCATCAGTTTCCAGAATGGTGTGTACAGATTGACAGTGGCAGGTCAGACAGATTCATCAGATTTATACCCAGATTCCCTAAAATAGGAACACAATAGCCTTGATGCTAGAGGGGGTGTGGCTGATATCAGCAGGAATAATCCCAGGCAGGTGGCTCTCAGGCTCTGGACTGTGCAAGCTTTGGATCTCTCTGTATCAGGAGCATCTTCCCTGGTATGCTGCACTATTCACTCCTCAGGGTGTAGGATACCTATGGGGTACAGTGTTAGAGACCTGGCTGCACTGTTGAGTGCACCCAACATTGCAGTGCTAATGTTCTTTAGGTGGATATAGAGGAATTTCAGTGGGGATTCAGGAATGTGAAGATTTAAGAGTTGTTGGGCCCTAGAAAAGGATATGGTCTGGTTGAGAGCTGAACTCTCAAAATTGTCATTGTGCTGCAGCTGCTTGGGTCTCAGGGGGTATGTGGGACCCAGCGTAAACTCCCTCTCTGGAACAATGCCATCACATAGACTCCAGGCAGCTCCCTCCACCATTCTTAGGCCCATGACAGTCAAGGGACTTTCCTCTGGCTATGACTACAAGAAGTCACAGTGGGAATGTGGGCCACTGGGCATCTCTCATTCACCCTTCCCCTGCACTGTGTGGAGTTTCTCCTAGCTCCAAGCCTATCCTAGCTGGCCTGTTTGCTTTGCCTCCTTCTCCTATGTCTCAGCATTTCCCTGTCACTTCCCTGCTAAATTCCAGTGTTCTCTCTTAGATGATTTATTTGATATGCAGTCATCTTGCTAATTGGAACCTCCTTTGTGGAGGAGGCAAATGCTGGTGCCTCTAGTCCCTTCTCTGAGTAATAATCATCCTATAAAAACATACACCCCAGAATTCCACTTCTGACAAGGACAGAGAAGGTACTGTGGACCAAATCTGGAAAAAATGCTTTAAGAAAAATCTAACTAAAAGCATTAGAGAACTAGTCAAGAGAGTACAAAATTATTAAGGTAGAAGGCATAGAAGACTGAAGGAAATGATTCCTGTCTTTGGGGCCATTTTTCTTCTAGAGCAGTGGTTCTTAACCTTCCTAATGCCGCGAACCTTTAATACAGTCCAAAGGGGTCGTGACCCACAGGTTGAGAACCACTGTTCTAGGCTATCTTCTGATTCTGGGAGAGGCACCTGAAAGTGTGATTCAGTTTTATCATTCTTTTTTTAATTTTTATTTTTTAAGAGACAGGGTCTTCCCCAGGTTGGATTCAAACTCCTAGACTCAAGCAATCTTCCCATGTCAGCCTCCTGAGTAGCTGGGAGTGCAGGTGCCATTGTTACTATTTTTAAGTGAGAATTCCGCTAAAGTAGATGACACATCTCAGGTAGACAAAAGTTCTAGAGGACAGCTGAGTTTCATCTGATGCAGAGAAGACAATACTGTTTACTTGCTCTATAACCTGGGCCCATAACCACTCCACATGGCATGCAGTGTGGGGATTTCCAGGTAAACTACAGGCTCAGGGCCCCAGGACCACAGGTTCTCTGAAGTCTTTCAGGAATTAAGATCCTGATTATTAAAGTGGGACACCTTTTTTCAACCATTGAATTGCAAGACAAGTTTGGTAAGAAATTCCAAAGGCATGATGCTTTCTATAACTTTTGTATACCTTAGATGTGCCATCTACTTTAGCGGAATTCTCATTTGAAAACTAAATGTTTTTATACCAAAATGAGGTGCTTTAAATTCATGAAAGTCTGATACATCAGATGAGGCACAGAGAAAAGCAAGGAGTATGTGCTTTAAAAATGTGTATAAATCAAAGGGGTATTGATTTATATCTTGACTGTACTGGGAGAGTTCGTGATTTCAAAGCACCCTGCAGTGAGTCCTTTTGTAAAATGAACTTCCACTCCTAAGGCAAATAACTGTGAACTAAGAATTTTTATAAATCAAGTGGTTATAATGTCTCCCTCCTCCCCCAGGAAACATTTCTAATTATTACAAATAATTCACATATTATAAAAAGAAAGACCTTTTGAAGTTTCACTACCAAGGGGAATAGAAAGTGGACAATCACAAGCTTCCTATGACAAAGCACTGATTCACAAGGAGCTAAAAATGAACACCTCTCAGAGGTGACTGGGACTCTGGCAAAATTCCCTGCACTCTGGATCGATGTTCTTGACCTGCCCGATAATGAATGGTCATTTCCATCCAGCCTTTGATGGAAAACGAGCTCCTGATACCTGAGTATATCTGATGCCTCCCACAGCCTAGATTCACTCCATGGCCACCCCTCATGTCCTGGACACCAATTGGGTTCTCAGTGCCCCTATTTTGCTTAAGGCTCAATATTAACCAGTGAACTCTACCCCACAAGAGACCTTAGAGGCCTTTCCTCTTGCTTCAGCCTACAACAAAACTTACTAAAGAAATAAGCCTCTTAAATTAAATTATTTGAGGCTTTTCAAATAAGAATTGCAAGATAATTTAGATCAGAACCTGCCTAGTTGAGTCTCTTTACAGTACAATGAGGAAGCTCATGCTCACAGGTGTAAATAGTCTCTGTTCCAGTGCTAGTGACAGTTTATCACATGTCCACAGGATCACAATCAGCCATTTAATTCTCCATGGTCCAACCTCCTTTTCTATAAAATAGGCAAAATAGTAGTTCCACCCTCCTGTCTAGAAAGCCTGACTTCAGCAATGAAGAATCACATGCTGCCAAAGCTCTCCTGAACCTTGCAGCCTAGCACAGCAGACAAATTTTGAGCAATTAACGACACGTGTTCTATCACTTGCAACATGAAGAATGGGATGCGATGGGAGCTTGCAAATGAGGTACCAGCTTAGTTTGGGGAATCAAAACAACTTCTGAGTCAGAGTGATGGTGCTATGAAAATCAAATTCTATTTCTCATTGCTTTAAGAGCTATTACCATTAGCCAGTCCTGGGCCAGAAAGTGTGCCAGTGGCTGGGGATGTCACATGGACAGGAGAGGCATGGCCCCTGACCTAATGGAGCTTCCAATACACTGAATGAGAATGAACATCACAGATTACACCAAGAACAAATTAGTGGTAACTGTGATAAATCTTATCAAAGAAAAGAACTTTGTGAACTTTTGCATTCCTTATAAATACTACTCTCTGCTGAGAATACCAGATTGAAAATAGGAGAAAAAAGAAGAAAAGTTTCCTTTCTCATCTCTTTCCCTTCTCTCTCATCCTTCATTCAGCCATCCATCCACCCTGTCTGTCTAGGGAGCTGGCAAGATATCTGTTGTGAAGACACCAGGTACACGGTAAATGATTAGTCATCTATCTAATCATTTTTCTCCATTAGTCATCTATCTAATCATTTTTCTCCACTTCTTCTCTATTCTTACTTTGATTATCAGATTTAAATGTGACTAGTATTATTTTTTTTTCCTTGAATGTTTTGATCCAATGCTGATGCACTGGCATAATTAATATTAATAACTAACTATAATAAGAACAAAATTTAAGACCATGGTCCCTGAATATCCTGGCTATGTCCAGAAGGGTAAAGTGAGTAGTGTTTAGAATACTCAATGTGACAAAGTGGGATAAAGGTAACTGGGAGATTTTTAAGGAGTAGCCTCCATTAAAGAGAGAAAACATTCACCAAGAAAGCCCAGTGCTAAAGAACCAAGAGAAAAGCCTCAGGCCATTCCAGGAAATGACGGAAGAAAGTAGAAGTTTTAATAAGTTTACTATAAAAAATATTGTATTTCAAAGCCAAAAAACAATCTCCTAAGGCTTCAGTAGAACCTTAGCTCAGACTGTTTTGTAAACATGACCTAATCTTTATTAAAAACTCCATCATTTGGGATTTGGCAGCAAAGTGGAGCAAAGAGAACACAGTCACCTCTTTAAGGCCACATGGAAACCTGTGACAGGGTGCCCTGTCGTTAGTCACTGGACAAAATCGATATATCTACCCACACACTTTGAGCCGGTGTTCAGGATTTAAGTCACTTTATTTTCCACATGAACTGTCCTTTCCCTAGAAAGGACAGCGTAGGGGAGCAGGGAACCATATCTGTGTCAAAGCAGTAGCTCTGAAGCCCTCCTCAATGTAAGGGGTTCCTTGGGGTTCCAGTATGGGGCAAACGCCTGCTCCATAGGTGGTTCCTGAGCAGATGCTGCTAAAATTTAACAATATAAAACTTTAATCATGTGGAGCCTGTGAACACTGTCAACAATGTGTGAAGGAAAGAAACTTTTAAAATGCCTGATATTTCAGTACGTAACACATAGTGATAATCATATCCATCTTTTTATAAGCACCTCCTTAACGATAAGAACTAAGCATTTGTTACTATTAAAAATGTGTTCATAAAGAGCGCATGCTGGTATTATACAATGTCAAATTTTATAAACCATGAAGATTTTAAGATAACTTGTATTGAAGTATAATACACAAATTGAAAGGTACACATATCATGAGCACACAGCTTGATGTATTTTCAGAAACTAATTATGAAGTTTTATAACCATATTCTACTAATCTTTCAAATAATCTGACAAGAAGAGGCAGTATGGAATAATAGAAAGGAAAAAAATGATAGCCGAAGAGGCTGTTGGCTCCTTTCATTATTTCATTCTCCCATCCAACACTGGATTTACCATTGAATTATTTTGGTTGTCATTTCTGTTAAAGTCAGAACAGACAATTCCTAAGTACAATTTCTATTCTAAAATGTTACACTCTGAAAATGCACATTACCTTAACTTCAAAAAAAGTGCAGTCTAGATGATATCACTTTAAAGCAGCAATTCTCAACCTGTGGGTCGCAACCCACAGGAACTGTAGTAAAGGGCCACAGCATTAGGAAGGTTGAGAACCACTGCTTTAAAGAGTGTTTCAGACAATTGCCAACATATTATGCTAATTCACTATTATTCTAGGCAGACGTAAAATTATTCCACAAACTTTTCTTTTTCCTTCCCAGGCCATTTCCCCACACATGTCCTAGCAAGAAGTCCTTGTCTTCAGCAACCATCAAAATTTCAAAAAGAGAGGCAATAGCCCAGGCAGTTGAGCTCAAGCAGGCCCTCCACACCTAAGCCAGCTTCCTAGTGAGTGTCAGACAGATGGGTGCTCTGGTCCTTGGTTTTCAGGGGCAAACACACTGGAGTTACTGCCAGTACCCAGCATTCTGAGTCACCAATAGCCTATGCTAACTGAGATATGTTTCACTCCTCAATTGTGATTCTGATTTTGACTACAGCAAGCTCTCAAATTCAGTCATTTCTGAATTTTAACAATATATTATTGCTTGGACTGATCTTGCTGGCACTGGTAGTGTTAGCTGTAATGGTACATGTACTCACGCTTATCAAAACTGCATTTAGCTCTGTTAAAGTCAGCTTTTTGCCTCACTGTGATTAAATAACAGAAAAATACTAATACATAATGAAAAAGATCACTTTAGGAGTCAGAACATCTACTTTAGGGAATCACAGGAAATCCTTCAGATCAGTTGAAGACCACATACTACTGTTTCCATAACATATCTTTCAAAAACACTTTATGTGCTAGGAGAATTCTATTGCTCTTCCCCAAAGGGCAGGTTTGGAAGGGCTGTCAGAGAAATCTGCTGTGGTCTGTGATATGCTGTAGGAGTGACATATCAAATTGTTCCTCACTGGCCTGAAAAGACAAACACCACCTTTGCTTATTCAGTCAGCCAGCATATACTGAGTTCATCCTATGCTGTTGAGTTAGACACTGAAGAAACCAAGTGAAACACATCATTCCTGCCTTTGAGGAATCAGCAATCCATCTGGCCAGGCAGACACATAAACAACTAAGTGATGGATTATTGCTACAAAGGCCATACGAACAAAGAGGCAAGGCAGGGAAAAGGACTATGGTGGGTGCTCTGATTTAGCCCAATGGTTAAGGGTACAGCTTTATTTACAGGTGACAATACTTCAGATTAAAATACAAAAGAACAACGTAATGGATAAGAAAATTTGGGGAGGGGAAGTATCATTTATTCTATGCTATTTAACAGATACCAATTGGCTCCAAGTTTTAGAAACATGTAATTAAACTCTGAAAGTTTAACATGCAAGAGTAATGGGTAATAGGGAAGGTTTATTTCTCTAAATTTCTTGGCTCTTAAACTCATTTTTTACTCTTTCCCCCCCAATCCTCACTCTGAAGACACATTACGCTAAGGCCATCAAACCTACTCAGGGTTACTAAAATTAAAATATAGAATAAAAGGCAAGGGTAACTACAAAAGTTATTTATGGACTAAGCAATAAAGCATGAAATGGCAATCCCTCTCAAAACATCAATTATCTGAACTAATGGAAACAATAAAAAACAATAAATTATTTTTCCCAGATCAATGACTAAAATAACTAAAGAGTCCTTGAAGAGAGATCTAAGAAAACCTAATATTCAATGAGGCCATTAAGAACTCAAAATGATCTATCAATCCTCAATAATCCCAATAGAAATATATAGCAAGTAGCTGGGCCCAGTGGCTCATGCCTATAATCCTAGAACTCTGGGAGGCCAAGGTGGGTAGATAGCTTGAGGTCACAAGTTCAAGACCAGCTAGAACAAAACCAAGACCCTGTCTATACTAAAAATAGGGTAAAAAAAAAAAAAAAAAAAAAAAAAAAAAGCCAGGGGAAAAGGCGCCGCAGAGGCTGTGATCTCATCTCCAGGCCTGACCCCTCTCAGGAAACCCATGATGCCAAGGCCACTGCGAGGAACAGAGAAGAGTCCAGGCTGAACCCCAAGCTGAGCTGAGGGCTCACACTCTTCCGGTTTCCTGGACCTACCCCCACTTGAAGAAATGAGTGGTGGATTGGCTCCAAGGAACAGCACAGTGTATGTGTCCAACTTGCCCTTTTCTCTGACAAACAATGACTTATACAGAATATTTTCCAAGTATGGCAAAGTTGTAAAGGTTACTATAATAAAAGATAAAGATACAAGGAAGAGTAAAGGAGTTGCATTTATTTTATTTCTGGATAAAGACTCTGCATAAAACTGTATGAGGGCAATAAACAACAAACAGTTGTTTGGCAGAATGATAAAAGCAAGCATTGCCATTGACAATGGAAGGGCCGCTGAGTTCATCGGAAGGTGAAACTACTTTGATAAATCTAAGTGTTATGAATGTGGAGAAAGTGGAAATTTAAGTTATGCCTGTCCTAAAAATATGCTTGGAGGACATGAACCTCCAAGGAAGAAAGAAAAAAAGAAAAAAAAAAGAAAATTCCTGAACCAGAGGAAGAAATTGCAGCAGTAGGAGACAGTGAAGATGAAGGGGAAGATCCTGCTCTGGACAGCCGCAGTCAGGCCTTGCAAAATTGAAGAACAAAGAAAATGGAAACCCAGTTCAGGGGGCCCCTCAACATCAGATGATTCAAGACGCCGGAGGATAAATAAAAGCAACTACTTTAGTGATGAGGAAGAACTTAGTGATAAAAATTTTATTTTTTATGTAAATATAATTAAAATTCTAAAAGTCTTGGAGCACAAAGTTCAGTTGGTGACTGAACTTTTAGGATTTCAGCATATGAATACTTAATGCCAAATAGTTTTCTACTATAAAATAGTTCGTAAGAAATTAAAACAATTTTAAAGTAAAAAACAAAACAAAACAAAACAAAAAAAACAAACTGAGGCAAGAGGATTGTTTGAGCCTGCGCTGGAGGCTGCTGTGAACTATGACACCATGGCACTCTACCCAGGGCAACAGCTTGAGACTCTGTCTCAAAAAAAAAAAAAAAAAAAAAAAAAAGAAGAAGAAAGAAAGAAAGAAAGTAGCAGATCATCTGGATAACAGGTGCAATTGCTATTTCTGAGAAATCACACAGGTATGTTAAAGTTTATTTAAATTGCTACTTCAACCATAAGATAAGTAGATTACAAGATAAAGAATACTAAGAAGTTACCTATGACATATATGTGGGTCATTGCGAAAGTTTTGAGAAATACACAAAATCAAGATATGTTAAATCTGCATGGATGAAAACAAATGAAGCCCTCCCAGCAACACTGATAAGCCAAGAAAGTTGAAACTTGCATGGGTGAATCAACTGTGTTGCTTGGAAGTGAAATAATAGACTATAACACAGTCTGTCTCAAAACTTTCATGGTGACCCACATATGCTATTTTGTTAAGTTTATTAAAAAGCAAAATTTTCATGTGTAGAACTTAAATATCAGTATAACATTGTGAGGAAAAGAAAAGTTGAATTTTTCTTGATAAAAGTTTAATGTTAATATAAAGCTATGCTGTCATAAAATAGCAAGCTCTCCTAGTCGCAAAGAGCTTAGTTTTTCCTATCAAAATATTTTAATTATTAGTACCAATTGTCTATCTAGATTGCACAGCAATCAGGAAATTTGCTTTATTTATGAAGTCTCTAAACAGCTGAATGTCAGACATTCAGTAAAGAATATATACATATTACTATAAGAAAAGACTGCTGGTGTATCAGTCTTTGATCGTCACTTTTTCCTCCCAACTTCAGGATCGAATTTCTACAAAAGTGGTAAATTTTAAGTTTAATGTCACATAACAATGTGGCCACTATACATAGTTTGGCAGTATAAGTTATATCTTATACATATGGAGAATTAGCCCATATTGCATATCCCTTTTCATATAGATTTATTCAATGGGTATTTAATCAAGTATCTTTTTTTTTTTTAGATGTTATGTGATTTCATAGAACTAAAGGAATAACTGGGGAGAAATTAAAATACAAATGCTATACCCATCTAATTCAACTTTCTGTGAATAAAAATACTTCAGTAGTGTTTTATCTACACAGCTTCCCTGATCTAACAAATTTACAAGTTCAGTGTAAATCAAGTATTAATCTCACATTTTTATAAAAAAAAAGAAACCTCTTTTACTTGGTTCATTTTCTTTTGTCTCAATTAAAACACAAAGTTCTGATATATTACATTTTCTTTCCATTTAAATACCATATATATATATATACCCTGACAGATTTTATTTTTTGCCTTGTTGGGAAGCTTGTCCTATTTTCTCCAACACAGATAAAGTCCACTCCGGTGCACTGATGGGCACCTCCCTCCCTTGAATGCCCTCCAACCTTGGATGCCTTTCTCATCCTACTCCTCCATACTCTTGGGTGGGCAGAAACCTGGGGAGACGCAGCCACCAGGCATCTTGCTACTCTCCTGAAGCACATCTGGGCTTTATATCAGGCCTTTAATTAATCCTCAGTGAAAGCCAAGCTATGACATTTTGACTGGGCAGGCTCCAGTTCTGGACAGGTCTTGATTTATTGCGACTGAGTCTCAAGCAACTTTGATTTATTTCAGCTTTGGGGAGGAGGGCAAGCTAAGAACAGAAAAGCGCTGTTGAATGTCGAGCACGTGATGTCAGGATAGGACCTCCAGACTTCCGAGGGCCCTGGGACTCGCAGTTCAGAAAAGAATGGCCTCTGAGAAAGTCATTTAAAAAACCCCAAGATTTAAATAACATGAAATTGTATAAAACAAAATAAACTCAATTGTGGAGGAGAGAAAACGGGTCCTAAAACAGCTGGCTGATTATGGCAGGGTAGGAAGTCCCAGTCTTATCTCTGGGAAAAGGATGAATCCCTGGGGGCCTTAGTGTTAATCAGGACTCTCATTTGCATTCAGGGGCTGCTCCAAGAGGCCATCCCTCCTTCCTGAGAGTAAAGGCCAGAGAGCACTGCTCCCCACCTCAGCAACACCAACTTCTAGCCCATTAAATAAGGGCAGATTTCCATTCTTCAGGAAGACAGCATAAGTACAAAGAACACAAAGTTATTTGATTAAGGCAAAGGGGTTGGTCTCTTTGTCTTTGCATAATCGGGGTTTCTGTCCTGGGCAGGCTTGACTTGTGCTATGCTCATTACTGCATCCTTGAGCATGGCAACCAGCCCTCCATCCCAGCTCTGCACAGTACTCTGCAATCAACCAAGTAAGAGCACAAAAGTTAGCACCTAGTTGATACCCTCTGCAGCCCTCCCTGGTCCTGGCATAATTGCTGGGCACACAGCAGAAGCCTTCAGCCCAGCATTTCTGACTGCTGACAAAGCCCTTCAGCCCTCCATGAATACACAAGATAGGGGCTATTCCCACTGTCAATCTGGTTCAAAAAAGACAAGCAAAACAATCATTAGAAGCAAAGTTAATTTCCCTCCAAGGGAGATAATAATAGATAACATGGGTTGCAAAAGAAAGAAGTGGAGGAAAGGGGAATGATAGATAGCAGCACAGCCTAAGAGAGTGGGAGGAGCACAGTGCTGGAACAGGTGGCACCGAGGTTCAGGTTCCATTACGGCTACTAACCTGGAAAATGTACTCGGCCACATGATTAACCAAGATGAACCTCTTACTCTTCATGTGCAAAATGGGGAGCAAATACTTACTCTGCAGGGCAGCTGTGAGGACCAGAGAAGGGCCTGCAAAGCCTTACCACACTGGACTTCGTATTCTTGGGGCCAAGGATACAGGCTGGTATTACTGGAGGAGGCAGGAACCTTGAAGTACCCATGCACCTGTGTAGTGCTGGCATGAGGGAACAACCACGTAGGACACCTGTGTACACATGTGCAGGTGTCTCTGAGAAGGAGCACCCAGGTGGCTGTGAGTCCACGCTCATATGGAAATTACTGTATTCTTCACAGATATAATCATCTTTACTATTGAATGAGTGACTCTTGTGACAAGTATTAATGTAATCATTAATTCAGACTACACTTAAAGGCTGAGCAGCATTTTAGGGACTTCTGAGAAGTGCTATTGCATTTCAAATCTGGCTTCATGACAACATGCATATATATAAATACCATCTTGTGGGTGGTCCAATCCCCATTCCTGCAAATAGTCAAGCCCCTACTCTGAGGAGTAGTGTGCCAGGATTCAGTAAGCTAATTCCATTCACGGGTGAGCCTTTGCACTGTAAAATCCACAGACTTTCTATATTTTCAGGTATTAATACTATTTAGCCCACACCAGAACAAATTGCTATAAAGAGAATAACTGGGGTCAAAGTCAACAACTGCACAATAAAATGCAATTCTTGTGTCACTGAAGTCAACATATTTTAATTTTTATTGTCTTTTTTTAAATCTAAAGTCAAATGGACGGAATTTGATTTTGGAAATCAAGTCTTTTTACATCTCTACTATAGTTTCTCAAAGAGATTCTACAGAGGCTGGGGAGCTATAGAGCATGAACTATTGGGCTTTCACAATGTCTGTGAGATCTAGAAATCTTGGGTCTGCACACCAGGGGGTTTCCTACAGCTCTAGAAGCTTCTGTGCCAAAAAGCCAAGAGGAAGAATGAGCCAAGGACCAGGAGCTCTCCCTTCCACCCCTCCCCTCAAGCTGCCTTCAGAGGGAGCCTATTCCCACGGGTCTTAGGCTACCCAAAGTATAGGCTGCAAAGTCCTTCTCACCAGCCATTTGTTCCTTAGTAATGCTTCAGAAATAGGAAGGGGGCAGAGGACCCCCTGTGGGGGCTCCCTGCACACAGCCCCAGCTGCCAGGAGAAGGAAGTGGAGAGTCAATGGCATATATCCTTTTGCCAGACCACAGAGGGTTCAGACGCATTGCTAGGTGGTCGGTCCTCATGCTACCAGGACCTCATTTTCTGTCATTTTGCTCATTTTCCTCATTTTCTGTCATTTTGCTCATTTTGCTGTCATTTTGTAAACAGAAAGATGAGAGTTGAGGGCAATGGGTACACGTATTTGTACTTGAAAGAACATATCCTAACATTATTTCACGTTCCACACACGTATCTTCTCTACCCATTTGCCTGTTGGCTTGTGGAGAACGTGGATGGGCATGTATGTGTGTACCTGTGCATGTGTTAACTTGAAAGCACACATGCACCAAGTCAGATATCTTAAAGTTCCCTGTGACAGAAAGAGGGAAGAGGAGAAACAAGTGCATGAGTTTGAGCAAATCAAGGGGCACACGGGCCTGTGTACCAATTTTTAAAGCTGAATTTACAAAATTTAAATAAGCAAATAAACCTGCCATAAGGCAATATACTATGATCTATGAATAGAGGTACTTTCTAAAAATATTTAAAAATAATACTGATACCTACCTTTGGCCTATACAGTAAGGAAATGAGGGGAGTGATATGAACCTTCCAGAAATGTCCCACCTTGAAGAGATCTTCTAAATAATAAGGTAAACACTTTCTTTTTAGGACACTACATGGTGTGTGTATGTATGTATGTGTGTGTGTGTATTTTTTCAATTGTAGTTGTCGTTGTTTAGCAGGCCTGGACCAGGCTCGAACCCACCAGACCCTGTGTATGTACATGGCTGGCGCCATAACCACTGAGCTACAGATGCAGAGCCTATAGTATATTTCTTTTCCCAGATAAATAGGCCAGTAATTTCATAAAGCAAATGTCAGTGACTCATTCAATATTACAAAACAAGTTTGTCAAAAAACTAATATGAAAGCCTTCATTCCTGGGGAGTCAAATGGGCCTCTGGAGCAGACACACATTTTACAAATAAAGGTTTAAGGTAATATGGGGTTATAAATGGTAAGTTACATGCCTATGTAATAGAGAGAGTAAGTGATCAACAAGTAAGCTACACAGTTGTCCCCCTTTTATCCTTGGGGAATATGTTCCAAAGACCTCTCATGGATAGTATTAAACTCTATATCTACTATGTTTTTTCCTATATATACATATTTACAATAGTTTAATTTATAAATCAGGGACAATAAGAGATTAACAACAATAACATAATAGATTAAAACAAATGTAACAATATTCCAGCATCAAAACTCTTATACTTTGGAATCATTATTAAGTAAAATAAGGATCACTTGAACACAGACCCTGAGATGCCACTACATAACTGATAACTGAGATGGCTACCAAGATGAATGGCTTGGGAGTGTCTATAGCTTGAGTATGCTGGATAATAGGATGATTCACATCTGTGAAGGACACAGTAGGATGGAGGGAGATTTCATCATGCTATGCAGTAGGGTGCACAATTAAAAATTTGTGAATTGTTTATTTCTGGAATTTTCCACTTAATTTCTTTAGATTATAGCTGACCCTGGGTAACTGAAACCATGGACAACAAGCTGTGGATAAAAAGGGACTAATGTGCCATGTTTTATTGGTCCCTTTTCTTATAATTTTTACTCAAAAGCTTAACCGAATATTATTCTTTGCCAAATAGTTTATAAGTACCAGTTTCATTCTGAATTTCTCTGGGAAAATAATACTAGAGTCAAAAAATTCTTTGAAATACATATATTTTGAGTTATGCTATAAACTTCAATGAATATGGTATCATTTTAAATTTCATCATTCCAGCTAACACAGGTGCAAAGAGGTCATGGAAAGTACATCACTCCATTCAGCCACACTTCTATTTTCTTCTTGACTTATTTCTGACCATTACTCTGATCTTTAAATAGGTATGTGGAACTCTAAGGCAGGCATCCTCAAACTTTTTAAACAGGGGGCCAATTCACTGTCCCTCAGATTGTTGGAGGGCTGGACTACAGTTAAAAAAAAAAAAAAAAAAAAAAACTATGAACAAATTCCTATGCACACTGCACATATCTTATTTTGAAGTAAAAATAGAAAACGGGAACAAATACAATCACACCGCCCCATGTGACCCGCGGGCCGCAGTTGGAGGACCCCTGCGGCATGAATTGCTCCTCCTAGTCTCAAAGATTTGAAAAGAGAGAGTACAGACCTTCCAATGGGTATTTGCTAATAGACAGGTAAACGTATTTTGGAATAATCTGCTACATTCTTCCCATCATTAAAAAAAATAAAGATTTTTTTCATTTGCTTATAGATAGAAGAACATATTTTGGAATAACCTGCTACATTCTTCATGTTATAAAAAATAATTAGAGATTAGATTCATGAATCCTGGATTAAATATCCCAGGTTTAGCTGAGCGTGGTGACAGGTGCCTATAGTCCCAAGTACTCAAGAGGCTGAGACAAGAGGATCATTGGACCCCAAGAGTTTGAAGTTGCTGTGAGCTAGGATGCCATGGCATGCTACCCAGGGCAAAGAACGAGACTCTATCTTAGAAAAAAAAAAATCCCAGGTTTGCCCGTGACTCATGGCTGACCTTGAAGGCAAGCCATTTTAGTCCTATGGTAGTTAGAACATCCATATCTCTATAATTAGGGTAACTACACCAACTGCTACAGAAAATATTTTGAGATCCATAGAGGAAAAAAGAATATGTAAATGGAAAGGATGATATGAGATCCATCCAAAAATTTAGGATCACCAGTACAGTTATAAATGTTTACCTTATTCGTATTGCTGCTACTATAAATAAAAAGAGCAAACCATAAACCTTGATGAAGTTCCTATTAAACAAAGACTTTTGGTTTTTATAACCAATGAACTTTGGCAGTCTTCAAAATTAAATGAGATAAACCACACAGAAAGGTGTAGCTAAAATGCTCACCATAATGAAATGAATTTAGTCTGAAGACAAAGCATTTTAAGAAAGTTTATCCAGGGTGGCGCCTGTGGCTCAGAGGAGTAGGGCGCTGGCCCCATATACCAGAGGTGGCAGGTTCAAATCCAGCCCTGGCCAAAAACTGCAAAAAAAAAAAAAAAAAAAAAAAAAAAAGAAAGTTTATCCGGAGTTCCCACTTGACTACTGAGGTTCTGTTTACTTGTGAATTACCTGTATAAAGAACAAAGTTACAAAGAGTATCTTCACCTAAATCCGAGACTCAAAGGTATATATTCTGTTTTTATGATGAATCCTAAATCAAAAACTAGTTGCTCTCCTAGGTCCTTTACTTTAAAACTTACGGGATCCTCTGGATTACAAAAGGAATAAGCTGCTCTCCTTTAGACTGGGGGACTGGTAGTTACTCAGGGTCGTTCTTGTGTGGTTGCTTTTTTCCAAGAACAATTTGTACAAAAAGTGCTACATACCTCCTTGCTGAGTATCAGACACAGCCACCTTTAACGTATTCCCCTCAGGAACCTATGTACTGACATTAGTGCCACTTCTACCCTTCAAAGCAATTTGGAACTCTTTTTCTGGAATGGCCATCCAAGTTTCATTATATTACCTTTGATGTCCTGAGTGTCATCAAAATGCCTTCCTTTCAGTATTTCCTTTATCTTCATGTAAAGAAAAAAGTCACTGAGGAACAGAAGAACTGAGAGTGTTCCAATACAGTTATTTGGTTACTGGCTAAAAAATCCCTTACAAACATTGCCATGTGAGCTGGTGCACTGTTGTGATTTAAGAGCCATGAGTTGTTGGCTATGATTTTCATTTAAGATCTTCCTGTTTTTCTATTGATGTTTACTTGGTCTGCTATGCTTCTCACAGTCAGCTCAACAATTTTGATGCACAATTTGAAAAATTTTTGCTATGTTTTCTTCAATTCTGCTTGTTACCAATCACCCTGACCTCTCTTCATCAGTGACACTTTCTCCTCAGAAAAACATTTAATCCATTTGTACAGTACCATTTTCTTCATGGCATTATGTCTATAAAATTGGACTAACATTTTTTTTCTGATTTAACTTCCACTCTTGCTAAGTTTAAGAAACTTACAAATGTTTATTTGTTGATCTAATTCAAGCTCCAATATTCCTGCAATAGCACACAAAAACACACAACAATGAACATCATTCAGCAAGACACCACCACATCTTGACATGAACACAACTGTGAGACCCTGATATACCAAGGATACAAAACCTTATCAAATTGTATATATAGTGCTGCCAACATATGTGCACAGCAGCGAGTTTGTGAACTTGTCACACCTTCCTTCATATTCCAGAAGGTTGAAGGTATCCATCTCTGTGTAGAGATGCCTACAGCCACTCTAAAACCTCCCTGAAAATTCTCCCTTGGGGAGAAAACTGGTAGGAATTTTCTTCCTGCTCCTTCAGTGTACAGGGACTGCATGGCTGTGACCCCATGAACTAATAAGGTGAGGATCAACAATCATGAAAGAGAAAATGACAACGTATCTACTCAAAAAGACTGCATTATGCAGCATCCCAATTTTCCTTTCTCATGTCTGGCCTTCTTCAGGATTCCCTAACCTCAGTCAAGAATGTTGGGTTTAGAATATATAATTTTGTGTGTAAGAAATCAAATGGAATCCCACCGCAGTGCTCACAGTGGTAGGGGATAGTTTGAAATGTGACTTAAGGCCAGTGCAGTGGCTCATGCCTATATTCCTAGCACTCTGGGAGGCTGAACTGAGAGGATCACTTGACCTAAGAATTTCAACACCAGCCTGAGCAAGAGCAAGACCCCGTCTCTATTAAAAACAGAAAAATCAGCAAGGTGTCATAGTGGGCATCTGTAGTCCCAGCTACTTGGAAGGCTGAGGCAGAAGACTGCTTTAACTCAGGAGTTTGAAGTTGCTGTGAGCTAGCCAGAGACTGGCATGGCATTCTAGCCTGGGCAGCAGAGCCAAACTCTGTATCAAAAAAAAAAAAAAAAGGGAAAGAAAGAAAATAAAATAAAAAGAAATATGACTTGAAAACATGGCTCATTTGAGCTGACATATGCTGTGAAATGTTAAATGCACGCTGGATTTTGAACACTTAGCACAGAAAAAATATAAACAGTCTTGATAATTTTTCTATTTTTAAATGACGTTTGGGATCTACTGAGCTAATTAAAATACATTATTAAATTTAATGCCACTTGTTTCTTTTACTTTTCCAATGTGTTTTTTTAAATTACATAACATTATATGGCTTGTATGTGTAACTTTAATTGTATTTTTATTAGATAGTGCTTTCTATAACATCTTTTATCTAATTATGTAAAAAGAAATAGATGTTAGCTTAAACAAGCTTAGAATAATAGATAAAAATGGGGAAGGAAAATCCTCAAAGTGTAGGGAAAACACTTGAAGGTATTGGCCTAGGGAAAGACTATGAGGAAGACTCCAGTGGCAATTGCAACAACAAAAATAAACAAATGGGACTTAATTAAACTAGATAGCTTCTGTACAGCTAGGAGACAACAATTAAAGCAAAGAGACAACCATCAGAATGGGAAAATATATTTGCATATTATCAATTGGACAAAAGCTTGATAACTAGAATTTACAAAGAACTAAAATTAAGCAAAAAAAAAAAAAAAGTCAACAATCCTTTCTATCAATGGGCAAGAGAGATGAACAGAACCTTCTCTAAAGAAGACAGACAAATGGCTATGAAAAATGCTCATTGTCACTAATTATCAGAGAAACGCAAATCAAAACCACCTTGAGATATCACCTAATCCCAGGGAGAAGGGCCCACATCATAAAGTCTCAAAGCTGCAGATGCTGGCGTGGATGTGGAGAGAAGGGAACACTTATACTGCTGGTGGGACTGCAAACTAATGCAACCTTTTTGGAAGGAAGTATGGAGAATCCTCAAAGAACTCAAACTAGACCTCCTATTTGATCCTGCAATCCCATTACTGGGCATCTACCCAGAAGAAAAAACCCATTTCATCATAAGAACATTTACACTAGACTGTTTATTGCAGCTCAATTTACAATCGCCAAATTATGGAAACAACCTAAATGCCCACCAATCCAGGAATGGTTTAACAAGCTATAGTATATGTATATCACTTAAAAAGATGGTGACTTTACGTCTTTTATATTAGCCTGGATGGAGATAAAACTTTCTTCTTAGTAAAGCATCAAAGAATGGAGAGGCAAGAATCCAATGTACCCAATTGTGATATGAGGACAACCAATGACTCAGTACTTGGTGGGAGGGGGGGTAGGGGAGAAATCGGGGAGCAGAAAGAGGGAAGAAGGGAAGGGGGTGGAGGTCACAGTGTGTGACACACCTCTTGGAGGCTGGACACAATTATAAGAGGGACTTTACCTAACAAATGTAAGCAGTGTGAACCTGGTTCTGTACCCTAATGCTTGCCCAACAATTAAAAAAAAATGGAGGAGGGAAATATACCATATAAATAATTTATTTTACCTAGGGCTTTTACAATGTTAAAACATGAAATCATACTCTGTATCACAGAAAACTGTATCTATTAGCTGATATATTTCAAAACAACATAAATTTTATACTGTATAGAAAGTGTATGTTGGAATCATATTCTCAGATTATAAACCTTGAACAATTTAGAACTGAGTCCCCTTACTATGAAGGTGAGAAAATCAAGATTTGCAATGGTGAAGTGATGTATTTAAAGCTTAGGAAGTAGGGGGACAAGGCTGAGGACCCAGAGTAGAGCAGGAGGGATGCTCTGCACCATAACACAAAGCCCTTTTGGTTCAGGTCATACAATCAACCATCCTCACCACAAAAAGCCTTCAGTCTGAGAAAAGAATAAGTACAAACACGCAAGAAGGAATGTGCCAGTTAAACATAAGTTCCAAAAATATACATATTTTTAATAAATTCAAATGATATGACTAATGTCCTTTAGAAAATATCTGATAGAGGTTTTACTCTGGATGAGTTCAACATTTAACTTTTTAAAATTGCTTTTTTAAAAACCCTGGCATTGTGCTGTTAAGAAAAATCTGTGGGGAAAAAAGGGCAATTGATTAATTAAGTAAACTTATCACAGAAAAGTTCACTACACTTGCCAAGGTGGTCTGATGTGAGATCTGTTCCTAGAGCCTGGACTTCTGTAGTCAGAGACAGACTGAGGGTCTAGTACATTTTTAATGCAAAGAAAACAGCAACATGGACCATACTTTTGATGTGGGTAACAGACAGGGCCATCCAAGAGTAACGTTTCTAACAGTAATGAGCTTTCCCTACATACTGATGTGCGTAACCAGAGCTAGGGAAACTCTCTCCAGGGACATGCTAATGTCTCCCAAAGAAGGGCAGTCAGAAAGTTCAGCTGTTCTATCTTTGGACCATTAATACTGGATGTTGAGTCAGGCTACATCCCAAAACACCTACAACTGAAAAGTAATTCTTCTGAAATGAAAACTGGCATATTAAGTGTACCCTTTGGGTTTGGGGAATGTTTCCCATCCCAAAATAAATTTTTAAGCACAAAGAGACAGTTAGAAATGACCACTCTGCTGATAACTATGTTTTACTCAGTAATCTGTCAAACAAGGGGGAAAAATGGCAGAAAAAACAGACCTTTATATTTTAATTTCCTTGTGCCTGTTCTTTCCTCCATTAAAAAAACACACAGAGAATTTGTCAAAAGAATGAACAGTGATCACGAGAGTATGACATGCCTTCCATGTTGCACTGGCTCATTTTCAAGGGAAAAGAATTATTGCAGAGAGAGGATGTTGCCACACACATGTAATAATGGCATTAACCATTCTGACTTGCAACATAAATTGAACCACTGAAGGATTTAAATGTTCCTCATTAACTTTTATTAGCCTCAATTTTTAACTTTTTTCCTTCCTCTTAAAATTAAAAATGAGCATTCCCTTAAACTTTGCACACCTTCAAGCAGCATTCAGACTAAGCAAGCTCTTCCAGGGACCACAGGGAAATAAAACACCTCAAAGAATTGTACCAGAGGTGGTACAGAATCTCTTTCAAAGTCTCTATAACAGGTTGGAGGCTATATGTTTAATACTTTTTCCAACTTAGAAGAACAGAGGATTTCATAATTTTAGAATCTATATCATTGCTGATTACTAAAAAGAAGTGATCTAATCAAAGGATTATGGCGAGGACTCCATTTTTTTTTTTTTTTTTTTTTTTTTTTGAATTTTTTGGTCAGGGCTGGGTTTGAATCCGCCACTTCCGGCATATGGGGCCAGTGCCCCACTCCTTTGAGCCACAGGCACCACCCGAGGACTCCAAGTTCTTAAGAGTTCTTCCTATGTGGTACTTACTTAAGCATGATAGGTACTAGGTTAAGTACAATACTTTATGCAGTAAAATCTGAAATCTTTAAATATAAACACTTAAAAAACACACTCTTATCAAAATGTGAAATGTAGTGCCTGCTGGATGATGAATGTGATACTAATAAAAGAAAGAAAAAAGAAAATACTATGGGGTCTTCCTTTCTCCATAACTTGTATATCTTAGCCGCCCATTGGATATGTACCGACACAAAAAGAAATAAAGAACAAAACACATACACATATACAAACCAAACCCTTTTGGTGTTTGTTTTACAATAAAAAAGTAGCATTTCTCAAAATGGAAAACAGGTATACAGTTAGTCAGAAAGGTTTCAAAATCTGTGGAATGTTACAACATAAAAATACAGAATTTTAAATGTGTACACACCTCTGTAGAAATGTCCAATGACCAGCTTATCCTTTGCATAAGCTGTAAAAGCCCAAAAAATTATCTTTCAGAATGAAAGACTTCCCCTCTGCCATACAAACTATGAGCTATAGATAGCAGCCTTGTTACATAATTTGTTATTATTGATGTTAATTTGATCCTTCATTGTTTGATCTTTTACAAAAACTAGTTATTATTAATTGACCCTCCAAGAAACCATGAATGTGGTTCTTATGTCATTATATTCTCTGCTGCCTCTGTTTGTGCCACAGAAATTTAGTAGCCCACTAACAGACATTTTAGAACCAAGTTTTCTTCTTCAAAGAATAGAATGGTGTAATTCTCTTTTAAAGACAATATTCCAGTTACAGGATAAAAAAAATAACACTATGTCAAAAATGACAATAATATGCACTTTTTCACCTTGGAAACTTTAGACTTGAAAGAAGCCTAAAGTGTAAGTTTTCCATCACTCCAGTTGAATTCTAAGACCACCAGTGTAACACCACTGCTCAGAAACCACAGGGGTGGCCTTGCTAGAATACACATATAGTTGCTGAGGAACAGGAAACGCAGCCAGATGGTTCTGCTGAGGGAAGCACTTTTTTTCTTTATAAAACCAAAAAAGTTCTAATAGGTCAAACACAAAAATGCAGATATGGTAAAACAGAAAGCTAACAGGAAGATTTATGTAAATAAGACAAGCTAAATTTGTATTATGTTCTCATCTACATCAGTGAATGGGTGTAGGGAGAAAAATAAAGGAAAAGGAATACAGAGGATTTATCCCACAGATCTAAATGATTTCCTTGACTGGAAAAAAGCTAGCAACAATCCTATTTAGGCGCTGAAGCTAGCACATGCTTTGTGCTACAAGGAACGTTTATAAAGTATCATTAAAAGTTTTAAAAAGAGAACCTTAAATACCCAGTCTGAAGTGACTCCACCCTTACTCTGGCTTCTTACACATTGGTTTCACGTGGTTACTCACAATCACATGGAACCCCAGTGTGGGCCAGCACCTGACCTGACCAGCACGACTGGAGCCCCCTTCCGGGGAAGAACCACATGCCCTGAGTTCCCTCAGTCCCCCACTTGCACCACCAAACTGCAGAACTGCACCATACACTCCGTCAGGCATGTAGCTCCCAGAGCAATTGGCTTCGTGTGGCAAATACTAGATGTTGTCCTGTTACATTCATTGTCCTGTCCTTGAGTCTGTCAAGCTCAGCAGCAGGCTGCCTGGCCCCTTTCCAGCACGGTGCCAAGCAGCCTTCTGGCAAATGAAGTGCTGATACTGGTCACCAGTGCTCTGTGGCCTTCCCTTCCCTGATATAGGCCCACCCCTCCTCACTGATACTCTCACGACAGGGAGGGCCAGTCTCTACAGCTGAGGGAAACACATCGCGGAGCTTGTCAGCTGACAGCCACTAGAGTAGAAAGGCCAACAGTGAGGTTAGATTCCCCTATCTGCTTTTTCTCAAGTCAGCATCTCTGAATAGCAAGCTGCTTCACCTGTCAGATGAAGGGGCTGGGTGGGACAATGGATAACATTACTGCAGCTTTTACATCAAATGAATCCATGAGGCTGATGTGGATCGAGCTCAGTTTGCTCTCTCAGGTAGTCCTTCAGTAAATATGCACTGTGCACCCACATTCAAGGCACAGAGGGCCACTAAACAGGGTCAGCCCAGTGGTCAGACGATGCGTCAGCCAGAGGGCCCTGGCAGGGGTGTAAAGGAAGGGCTGTCAGGCAACTTGAGAAATGGCTGATGCTTGAGTTAGGCAGCCGGTGGGATGGCCAAAGAGGTGTGCACCTGAGAAAGGCTTCCCAGAGGCAGCTCAGGGCCAGCCATGAAGCAGAGCCACACCTGGAGAAAAGAGCCACAGGGGCAAAGGGGGGGCCTGCCCAAAGAGCCATGGTTGCCAGAATAGGGTAGGAGACTAGCTCAGGGAAGCAGAGCAGACATGGGCTGTCAGGAGCCAGCAATCCAGAGGACGAATGACCTAGAATGTCACACTCCAGACACCTGCCTTTATTCTGTAGTGAGACACTAATGATTTTTAAGGAGAAATGATATGATTGTATCTGGTACTCAGTAATATCTTTAACTTGAAAATAACAGCTAAATAGATATTTTAATTAGTAGTATTTCAGATTCAGGGAATCTTTAAGACAACAACTGATGATTAGAAATATTCTTTAAAAAAGGGCCATATTGGGGCTCGGTGCCTGTGGCTCAAGTGGCTAAGGCGCCAGCCACATACACCTGAGCTGGCATGTTCGAATCTCGTGCCCACCAAAGAACAATGACGGCTGCAACCAAAAAATAGTCAGGCGTTATGTTGGGCACCTGTGGTGGTCAGCTGCTTGGGAGGCAAAGGCAGGAGAATTGCTTAAGCCCAGGAGTTTGAGGTTGCTGTGAACTGTGATGTCACAGCACTCTACAAAGGGTGACAGCTTGAGACTCTGTCTCAAAAAAAAAATAATAAATAAATAAATAAATAAATAAATAAATAAATAAAGGGCCATGTTGGGAGGCACTGATGTCTCTGTTATTCAGGAGTATTCTGCCCAGCCACCTCTCACTCAGGCCTCCCAGATGGAAGACCTTGGTATTACTGCTAGTATAAAAACTGTCATTAAATACTAAAAGGTTGTTTTTGCTATTCCATTCTATACAAACAACAACGGTGGAGGAAAAACACAAGAAGACCAACAGCCACATATTTGCAACAAAAGGCTGCCCAGTGACCAGTGCCAATGAAACATAATATAACACAAAGGCACAGTAAAGTCAAAGGGTCATGCCCCCAGCAGCCCACCCCTGTTGTAGGGGGCCTTTCGGTGCAAAGCCAGAGGGTACGGAGGCTCTAAAGTGAGAGTTTTTGATACTGTCCTTCCACCCACCACCTAAGAAAGAGGGAGTGAAAAGGGAGAGAGAGGAACGGGGGGGGGGGAGAGGGAGGGGAGAGAGTAATCAGCCAGGGTACAGTGAGGAGTCAAGAAAGACTCTAATGAAATGCTTAATTAAACCAAAGTAATTTCTTTGAGCCCCACTAGACTTTTAACATCCCAGAGCCCAATACCACGCGCAATTAAACAAGCAAACCAGTAATTCATTAGGGATAATTTTAATAGATGACTCATTTGGCCCAGCCAGTCAATGATGCTTTGGTTTCCCAAAGGCCCTGGCAGATAGTTAACAATGAAGCTTTCAGCTGCCACTGACAAAAGGTAATGGAATTTAAATCACCTAAGCCACTTCTTCAAGCTTCTTCAGTTTTTTTGAAGATAAGGATCAAATAAAGTGATTTCTGTTAAACCTGTATTTCCTGTACACAGTTGATTTCGTCTTCAAATTATATGATTGTACAACTGTTAAATTAATACTTACTGCAGAGGAAGTCTCCTATTTAGAATATGAGCGTTGGCCTTTTAATTTTGGGTTCCTCCAATGTTGTTTTTTTTCCCTCATACTGCAGTTGTTTCATAGGATGTTCAGAGACTTTAGAAGGCCAGTGGTAAAAATGCTAGTTTATTTTTAATTTCTAGTGAGATGTATACATTTGTTAGATGGCTAACATTGGAAGTCACTGAAAAAATGGCTTTAAAATCTCCCAAGAATGGATAAGTGCACAAAAAAGGTCTCCTGGAAACAGTGAGTAAGGTACTGCACTGAAGAGCTGGGGAGCAGGGCTGGACCCCACTGCTTGGGGCCAGGTAAGGACCTCAGACAGGGCTTCTCCTTGCAAAGCTACTCTTTTCATAGGAAAACCACAAACAATAACTCCTATTCTCTTAAGCATCATCAGGGATTTGTTGGGAGAACCCAATGCAAAGACGTACATGATAAAGCACTACACAAATACAACGGGACAACCTTTTGGGGCTTAAAAAAGGTCCAATGAAAGCTCTTTTTATATTGTTTTCAAACTTGAAATTTAAGACACAGTGAAAATCTTAATTTCAAATCTTGAAATTTAAGACATAGTAATTCTTGACCTAAAGGAGATACTATAAGAAAAACCAGGCAAAACCATGTAGGCCTTTGGATCCTGGTGAGAAGGTAGGTGAAACTGTACTACCTCAGAGGAATATCTGCATCATGTGGACTAGGGGACAGAATGGCCCAAGAGGCAGGAGGCCACAGTCACCTTCCTGGAATGCAACCTGTCCCCTCCAGCACAGGCTCCCACACACCACGCTCTGCTTTGTGAGTCAGAAGCTGGAGGATGAACCTGGGAACAGGGAGATGTCCTCTGAGCAATGTGAGTGATACACGACCAAGGGAGGAAGTGAAATCACATCCATAAGGAACTGGAAATGGTACTGCAGACAGTGACCTGGTTGTGGTCCCCAAGGTGCCCTAGGGGACCACTTGTCCTGCTATGAGTGTCTGGGGAGGACATTGCTATAAAAGCCACCCCCGATAATCTGGCCCTTTGGTGCTTCCCTGTGTTACATATCCTGGTTGATGGGAACAGTGGAGGCTACTGACAGTAGCTGGGACGTGTCTGGGGGCCCAAGGCCAACTTCTAGAGTTTCCTATGGGTTGTCACAGCCAGAGGTGTCAATCGTGTATTAATCACCATCTCTGCCTCTGCTGATCTGGGTCCATGTTGTACATCTTTTGACAGCTTCAGTGATACCTTCTCTAAAGATTGCTGGGCTTTCCTCCTTTCCTTGAATCCCTCTGTTAATTTGGAAAAGTTGAGTGGTTTTACCTGAATACCTTCCATGTCCTTATAAAAGACACTAGCATGTGGTTGCAGAGATGGGATCCTGTTTCACACAGATTCCATCCTGATTCCATCCTGATTCCACCCTGGACCCCCTCGTTCTGTTTGATTTCTAGGTAGGAGCTTTGATGAGGGCACGGAGTTGGTCCCCTTAAACCAGTAGTTCTCAACCTTCCTAATGCCGTGTCCCTTTAATACAGTTCCTCATGTTGTGGTGACCCCCAACCATAAAATTATTTTCATACACCTGTATTCATATGGGGTGTATGTGATGGTCTTAGGTGACCCGTGTGAAAGGGTCGTTCGATCCCACAACCCACAGGTTGAGAACTGCTGCCTTAGACCTAACCAAGCTGCCCAAATCCTGTTACTCTCATCTACAAACATGGATGTGAGAATAAGACACATCATTCCAGGTCAAATCAAAAACAATAGCCAGGTATTCACATTCCTCTGTGAATTTCCCATGGTCAGCAGAGAAACTCCCTAACTTTTCTTTACACATCTTGAGATCACCCATGAAAATAGACCATGAACCCTCACAGGCTGTCCTTTGGGTCCTGATTCCTCCTGTAAAGGATGTATAGAAGGGAAGTTAGGATCCAGAAAGAGGGCTAACGAGAAGGGGCGGGATCCTATGCTGGTGGGGGGGAAGTAACAGCCACAGTCCTGATCACTGCCTCAAAGTCTCAGGCCTGTTCAAAGTCAAAGAGGCATTCGGATCTCTCCCTGTCCCCTTAAGCCAACACTTTTCCACACAAGATTCACAATGTTGGGTTTTATCCCTCAGGCACCACGAGCAGGAAGTATCAGGACCAACCTCGTCATGAAGCTTTCCTCTTATGTTTAATCCTAGGAGTTTTGTGCTGTTAGCTCTTGTCATTTAAGTCTTCAATTCACTATGAGTTAATTTTTGGGTATGATTTTAAAATGTCAGGGTCCAGAGAGAAGAGCCCACATCACAAAGTCCCAAAGTTTCAGATGCTGACATGGACACGGAGAGAAGGGAACACTTTTACACTGTTGGTGGTACTGCAAACTAATACAGCCTCTTTGAAAAGAAGTATGGAGAATCCTAAAAGAACTCAAACTAGACCTTTCATTTGATCTTGCAATCCCATTACTAGGCATCTAACCAAAACAAAAACAAAAGAAAATATCCTCAAGGATATTTTCACTAGACAGCTCACTAGATAGCTCAATTTACAACTGCCAAGATGCAGAAACAACCTAAATTCTCAACAACACATGAATGGATTACTGAAGTCTGGTATGTGTGTAACATGGAATAGTATTCAATCATAAAAAGATAGAGAACTTACATCTTTTGTATTAACCTGGAGTTGAAATATTAGGTCATTTCAAAAGTTTTGTCCCTTTTTATGAGTCTACTTTAAACTGTAATATCTCAGTGAATATTTATTCAATTTCATCGAAATAAGTGCCATTTCAATCAGTTCACTTTTGCCAATGTAACACAAGTCGATTAATTCTGTCGGCATAAAAATTGGGCGCTGGGGATCCGATGAAGTCAACGAAGGCCGTTTTTGCTAGGTCCTGATTGGCAAAGGTTCTACCGGTGAGAAAGTTATCGAAGTGCTTGAAAAGATGATAGTCGGTTGGCAAGAGGTCTGGGGAGTATGGTGGGTGGGGCAGAACTTCGACACTTAATTCCTTTAATTTTCGGACGGTGATTTGTGAGACGTGCGGCTGGGCATTGTCGTGGAGGAGGATCGGACCTCTTCTGTTGACCAGTGCTGGCTGCTGCTGACGCAATTTTCAGTACATTTGGTCAATTTCCTCACAATAGGACTCTGCTGTGATGGTTTGGCCTGGTTGCAGAAAGTTATAGTGAATCACACCAGCCGCTGACCACCATACAGTGACCATGATCTTTTTTTGGTGGGGTTTCGCCTTTGGGAAGTGCCTGGGTGGCTCATCGGTGTCCAACCACTGTCCTGAATGTTTCCTATTGTCGTAGAGAATCCACTCTTCATCACACGTGATGAACGGATCCAAAAAAGGATCGTTTTGGTTGTGCAAAAGCAATGAAGAACAAACCTCGAAACGTGACAATTTCTGCCGATCGTTTAAATCATGGGGCACCCACTTTTTGAGCTTTTTGACCTTTCTAATACGTTTTAAACCATCAAAAACCACATGGGAGCTGACACCCAGTTCTTCTGCCATCTCACGCATCATTTGTGATGGATTAGTCTCCACCAGGGTCCTCAAATCCTCGTCCTGAATTACTCTAGATCGACCACTTCGGGGCTCATCTTTGAGGCTAAAATTTCCAGAACGAAATTTTGCAAACCAACGTCGAACAGTGCGTTCATTAACACTATCATTGCCAAATGCCTGGTTAATTTTTCGGGCTGTTTCGGCAGCGCTTTGGTTCAATTTGAATTCGTAGAGAAAAATTGGCTGAAAATCGCTTAATGA
>CAUYPK010137663.1:0-10889 GCA_963574355.1 Loris lydekkerianus
AGGGTAACAATGCCTTACTCGTCCTTAAATGCTTTCCAGCTGTGACTATTCCTGTTAAACCGGCTATGGATATTCCTGATAAGCTTAAACCGGCTATGAATATTCCTGATAAGCTTAAACTCAGGTTTTCGGCTCCTGGCAATCTCTCATATGAAGTTTGAGTGATTATAAATTGGTTTTATAGTAGGACTGAGTCTGTTAGATATTTTTTTCCATTCCTGAGATACTTTAATAAGAAGAATATTTTCCAGTTCCATCTATGTAAACATAAAAGAGGTAAAGTCTCCAACTTTTTTTAATGCTGCATAGTATTCCATGGTATACATATACCACAATTTATTAATCTATTCATGGGTCGATTGGGACTTGGGCTTCTTCCAAGACTTGGCAACTGTGGAATGATATGCAATGAACAATCTGGTGCAGATATATTTGTTGCCTAGTGATTTTTGGTCTTTTGGATATACACATAGTAGAGGAATTGTGGATGTGAAAGATCTCTATAAAGAGAGCTATGAAACTCTGAAAAAAGAAATAGGTGAAGATGTTAACAAATGGAAAAATATATCATGCTCAAGGCTGGGAAGAATCAACATTGTTAAAATGTCTATGCTTCCCAAAGCAATCTACAGATTTTATGCAATCCCTATTACAGAACCTCTGTCATACTTTAAAGATCTGGAAAAATTAGTACTTTGTTTTATGTGGAAACAGAAAAAACCTTGAATAGCCAATACATTACTCAGAAATAAAAAAAAGTCAGGAGGTATCATGCTACCAGACTTCAGATTATACTATAAATCTATAATGATTAAAACAGCATGATACTGGCACAAAAATAGAGAGGTAGATGTATGGAACAGAATTGAAAACCAAGAGATGAACCCAGACATTTATCCTCATTTGATCTTTGATAAACCTATAAAAAATATAAATAGGGGGAAAGATTCCTTATTTAACAAATGGTGCTGGGTGAATTGGCTGGTGACTTATAGAAGATTGACCCACACCTTTCTCCTCTAACAAAAATTGACTCTCACTGGTTAAAGAACTTAAACTTAAGACATGAAACTATAAAAATTCTTGGAGAGAGTGCAGGGGAAATACTTGAAAAACTTGGCCTGGGAGAATATTATGATCATTGTTACCTAAGTACACCCTCCAACAATATTTTTTGAAGGCTCAAATTCTCACTGCGGATGTAACTTTTAGCCATTGAACTATGAGAAGAACCCAATGTTTCAAAGAATTCTGGCTGCATTTGGATCATAAAGAGACTTCTAAGTTGAATGATTAAACCACACATTTCTGTGCATGATTCTGTGACAGACATTCATAATCTCTTAAATTTTTTCCTCCCCTTGTCACTGTATCTTTGCAGCAGTCTCTCCCAGACTCTCTCTATATATCATGGAACATGAGTGTTTCTTGTAAGAGAAGTCAATAGAGGTTACTCTATTCTGAGCCCAGATAAGTGTCTTCTGGTTGTGTTAAGTTTGAGAAATGCCCCAATGTACTCTGGAGTCCCAGAAGGCACATCAATGCATCAAAGGCTCTATAGAGTCCTCCCGTAAGTGTATCTTCTTAACTAGGTGAACTCCAGGATTAAGATTCCTCATGGATTTGTGCATGCGTTATTAACAATAATGGATCTGGGCCAGGTTGCAGCCCATCTATCTTTTCTCTGACCATGCCTCCTCTTGCCTCTGAGTCTTTTCTCCTATACTACCCAAACACTTTCTTCATTGCTCAACTTTTGTTTCTATGTGTTTTTTTCCTATGTGTTGTTTTGAGGTTTTCATATACTTCCATTGATTTATACAGCAAGCATAACACACTCTATAGAAAATCGTGGTCTTTTCTGTTCCCATTTGCATTCTTACTTTTTTCTTTTTTTGAGTTGGAGTTTCATTCTCTTGCCCGGGGTAGAGTGCCTTGGTCTCATAGCTCACAGCAACCTTAAACTCTTGGGCTTAAGTGATTCTCCTGCCTGAACCTCTTAAGTAGCTAGGACTATAGGCACTTACCATCATGCACAGCTAGTTTTTTTATTTTTAGTAGAGATGGGGTCTCACTCTTGCTTAGGCTGGTCTTGAACTCCTGAGCTCAAGCAATCCACCTGCTTCAGCCTCCTAAAGTGCTATGATTACAGGTGTGAGCAACCTTGCCTGACTTGCATTCTTAGTTTTCTTTCTTATAAATCCATTCAGAGGTCCCAGCCCTTCACTCTCCTCAATTCAATCATTTTTCTCTAATCAAGGTTTCACTTCTAATTTCTGTATGCAGTAATGACACTGTCATGCTGCTTTGACAGGAAGAAATCTTGAAGTCATGTTTAATGCTTTTTTTCCTCTTATATCAAATATTTGATATTTGATGTTAATCAAATATCATAATATATGATTATTGAAATTTTCCATAAATATCTCCAGGGCTCTTACATCTGTGGAGAAACACTTAACCTTAAAAAGATGATAAAATCTTTACTTATTTACTTTATTAATTTATTTAAAAAATTATTTATGTAAGTTATAAGAATATACTCTGTAGCATAAAATATCTGAAACAAACAATAGTTGGTGTTGTAAAATGTAAAAGTTTGATTGGAATGGTATTTCATAGAGAATGTTACTGGGATCCTCCTCCATAACCCCAAAACTTACAGCCCAAATAAACAAATGGGGGAACATGAACAACAGAATGAAATGAAAAAGCAGGAGTATTACTCTTTCCCAAACTGGAGGCAGACTTGGTGAAAAAGTACATGGAAACATTAGTTAAGCTCATCATAGAAATTATTTCTTTGAGTTCTGTTTTCTAGCTCACCAATTTTTTTTCTTTTTTTGTCCTTATTGGAAAAACAGTACATGAATTGGCCAAGAGAATGAATAAACAACACCTAAAATTTCAAACAACCGGGTGGTTTGACATGTATCTTTGCACCCACAGCTTTGCTCCTGCTGTATACAGTATTAGCATTTTTTTTTTTTTTTTTTATTGCCCCTGGCATCAACCTAGCTCACAGTAATCTCAAACTCCTGGGCTCAAGTGATTCTCCTGCCTCAGTCTTCTGAGTAGCTGGGTATTGGGCCAGCCCCAATACCCTGCTAATTTTTCTATTTTTAGTGGAGTCAATGTTTTATTCTTTCTCAGGCTAGGTCTTGAACTCTGAGCTCAAGGGATCCTCTTGCATTGGCCTCCCAGAGTGCTAGCATTTGCATGTCCTTATACAGATGAATTAATCTGACATTTAAAATTTATAATATGTTTGAAAATCTTTTCACACAATAAACTGTACTTCCTCACTCTGATTTGTGAAGGCAGTGTCATATTTTATTTTCTGCTGTCTTCCACTGTTTTTTTTTTTTTTTTTTTTAACAGTAAGGTGAATAGCATTTCTTCTGTCATGAACAGTGATGTTGTGACCTCTTACAGCTAAAACTATGTACGTGGCCTTGATTATTTTCTTCAGATAAGGTATTTAAAGTGTTTTTTCTAGGTTCAGGAGCATGCACAATTTTAAGTTTTAAAAAGCATATTCTGATAAATCAGTCTCTGAACAATACCAATTACTGTTGCTTCTTTCTGTTACTGCTCACTTTTTATATGATTCAATATGAAAATTTCATTTCATTGTTGTTTGTTCATATTTGTTTTACTAGTAATAAGGTTGAATACTCCACTGCATCCCCATCGATTACTAATATCCCTTTGGTACTTACTAGTTCATGTGATCTATTCATGCTTTTTCTGTTTTTCTATTGGGATATTTAACTTTTCATTACTAAATTTTAAGGACCCTTTCTGTATTAATGGCTAACATTCAGTCATTGAATGGCACTTATTGTGGGACATTTCATTCTCAGCTTTTACTAATATTATCATTGTTAAGCCTAATAACTTCTATATACAGCAGGTACAATTATTTTCTTTATTTTTTGATGAAGAAATAAAGCAAGCTTAAGAGGTTTGTCCAGAGATATATAGTTTGTAAATTTAAGAGCTAAGATTTTACTGCAGCAATCTGGTTATTAACCTCCTTGGTATTCGGCCTTTAAAGATTGTTAATATTAAAGGTATTAACCCTTTGAGGGTGTTATACATTAATGTCTGTTCTTTTAAAAATTGGTCCACAGAATATTTTTATTTCATGCAACCAAATCTACATATGTTAGTGTTCTCTGCTTTGGTATCTTAGTTTTATTTTTCCCTAAAATTTAGCCCATTGCTCCCAAACCATTATAGCCTACAATTTGTAATGCCATCTCTTTCATGTATAAATATTCATCTGTATTTTTGTCTTATTTGGACTTTCTATACTGTATTATTAATCTATTTCTACTTTAGTTTCATTTCCTCCCCTTTTTTTGTAGTTTAAAATACCCTTTAACATTTTCTTAATAGGGGAATCTTCTTAATAAACTTTTAAAAGAACAGTTGGCTAGTCTTATTTCCTTCAGCAAAATTTTGCCAGTGTCTTCAGACATTTCTGAATATTTCTGACATTTATTTTGGGGTGCTTAAACATATTCATTATTATTTTGAGACTGATATCTTCTTTTTTGCTATGTTTTCTTGATGGTTCCTGTTCCCTTTCTTGGGGGACCTCACTTCCCTATTCCAGTTATGTGATTCATTAGGAGGAGGTGTGATGATAGGCCCCACCCTCTAGGTGGTTGGTCAAAAGGTGGATCTCCTGCCCCTAGCAAGGGTAGCAGTGTCTTTTCCCACATGGTTAAACTTGAGACCCAGAGAATGACTCCCCTTCTGGTGATGGAAGACATGGGACGTTAGACATAGGGGGTGTTCCAAACCCAAGTTAACAATCAGTGACTACAGACAAAAGAGAATAAGAGCTGGGACCCTACGTGACAGAGTTCAAGCTTTGGGTCTAGGAGACTCTAGGTCCCCCACTAGCTCCACTGACCTTTCCTGACAGTTCATGAGATCAATGGACCAAAGTAACATGGGCTACTTAGTATCTTTCCAATAAGTTCTATTTTGCCTAATTTGGTTTAGAACAACTTCAGATATTTGTAACCAAAGGAATCTTGAATGATGGACCAGTTGTTATTAGTATGCAAAACAGCTATTGATTTTTGCATATTCTGTTACAAGTGAGCGCAAACCAAAATCATTTATTACTTTAAATTATTTTTCATTTGGGATTTTTGTATTTCCAGAAAAAATATATATCATTTATAAATGATGATAATATTCTATAATTCTATCTCATATATTTTGTATATATTTACACACACATACATACATGCATATTTCTTTCTGATTGTGCTTTCAAGGACTTCTGATTTAATTTGAATAACAACAGTGGGTTACTGGTGGAAGAGGGTCTGTCTGCCTGTCACTCTCAACCAAATGCACAGATGGGGATTAGGTCCAACAAGCTTTATTGTCAGACAACCAGCAATTCTGGAGAAGAGAGACAGTAGCAACTTCAAGACTGTTCTTCCTTATTTTTCTAAAACTATAGTTTTGTACATAAAAGTTCAAAGCAGGACAGCACCTGTGGCTCAGTGAGTAGGGCATTGGCCCCATATACCAAGGGTGGTGGGTTCAAACCTGTCCTGGTCAAACTGCAACAACAAAAAAAAAATAGCCAGGTGTTGTGGCAGGTGCCAGTAGTTCCAGCTACTCAGGAGGCTGAGGCAAGAGAATTGCCTAAGCCCAAGAGCTGGAGGTTGCTGTGAGCTGTGACACCAAAGCACTCAACTGCAGGCAATAAAATAAGACTCTGTCTCTAAAAAAAAAGAAAAAAGAAAATTCAAAGCAAAAACCATGTTAATCCTTATCTTAAACAACAATTATCCTTATCTTAAGCAACAATAACCAGTATAACCCATGACTCCAAACAACATTTCTAATTCAAAAGATAATCTCCTAAATGGGTTGCCCTAAACTACTTTTAGGTTAAAGCTGAATTTACAAAACAATAAGGATGAAAAACAGGAGGTGACCCTCTGATAGGACCCAAACCAACCAGACCAGCTGTGTGCGTGGGGCCTCGCCTGACTGACTCCGTCTAATTCTCACTATAACATTAATGACACTGCTGATTTTTTTCTCTTTATTTATTTTAGTCATTAACATAACCTTTGAAAAATTGATAACTCTTTACTGTGGATCACTATGATGGTCATTTTCCCCATTTTTTAATTTATATATATTCCTGGATACAATACAATTTTGGTACATTAATATGTATATTGCTTCATACATACTACACATGAATAGCGTGTATAATATGCTATATTTACACACTATATTAATAGTATATACAGGGCCTTCTGTGCATCCATCCCTGGAGCAATGAAGACTATACCCACGAAATAGCCTCCCATCACCTGCCCCTCATCCTCCCTCACCACCTCCAGTATCTTTTTTTTTCAATCCGTGTGTCCTCATTATTTAGCTCCCACTTCAGCTTCTTGTAAGCGAGAACATGTGGTATTTGCCTTTCTGTGTCTGGCCACTCCTGATTTTAATAAAAAGGTCTCTAGAAATTCCAGCGTTAAGAATGATCTTTGCAGTTGGCTTCAGACAGATATACTGTATCACATTAAGTGAATATTAGTCTGTTCTTATTTAACAAAAACACATGCTTTTAAAGAATTGACGAACAAATTGCCCATTTAAAATATCGTTTTAACATCTGCAGGGAAAAAACAACTTATAAATTATTTTTCCTCTGTTCCCGTGCCATGGCAATCAACACAAAAACATTTCTGTGATCAAATGTGTGGATTTCTTGCCACCAACAAGCAGGCCATCAAGTTGGCAGCAGACTTGTCCTCCAACCCAGGTCTATTTTGATGCTATTTGCAGGGAGAGTGCGTCAGATTGCATGGAGTGAGATTATTATATTATTCTATGTCCGCCCTGAGCCCACTGCTCTCCAGGAGCCTTCCTGGGGTCAGTCACCTACAAGCTCCCTGAGCGAGCCCCATCCTCTCGGGCCCTTTACGAAGACTTCTTTGGATAGGCGTGATTTGAAGCATGGAAGGCTGTGCAGAAATGTGATTGGACAAAAGGGTATGAGCTCATACTAATTGAGTGGGTGGGGGAAACCAGCAAGGCCTGTCTGGGCTCCTTTCGGCTTCTCTGTGCAGCCTTCCTTCCTCTAGGATATGGGGCAGGATCCCTTCTGAAATAGGGGTCTTGTTATGAATAA
Organism: Loris lydekkerianus; assembly: GCA_963574355.1. Classification (NCBI taxonomy): domain Eukaryota; kingdom Metazoa; phylum Chordata; class Mammalia; order Primates; family Lorisidae; genus Loris; species Loris lydekkerianus. The sequence continues at coordinate 7,190 of CAUYPK010137663.1, forward strand.
TCAGAAAGGTGTGGCAAGATTAGAGTCCTGCCTTGAGCAGGTGAAAGCAAGGCAGGAAAAGGTGAGAGAGATAGAGATAGATAGAGATAGATAGATAGATAGATAGATAGATAGATAGATAGATAGATATTGTTTCCTAAGGCCTGCTTCTAAGTCCTGAAGTGCCCTAACATTGTAACAAAAGAGTCCTGAGAGTCGAGAGTTAGGATCCATGGCGGAAAACCAGTATATACATGTATGTGTGTATGTGTGTGTGTGTGTGTCACAATATCAGGGCTTCTAAGAAGATGATTACAGTAATTTCCCTTCTTATCTGTGTCGATATGTTCCGAGACTCCAGTGGATGCCTAAAGCTGTTGGTAACACCAAACCCTATGCACACTATGTTTTCTCCTATACACGCATGCCTGTGGTAAGTTTTAATTTATGAATTAGACAAGATAAAAGATAAACAATAACTAACAATAAAATAGAATGATAACAATATATTGTAATAAAAGTTGTATGTCTGTGCTCAGTATTTGATTGTACTGTACTCACTCTCACCTGGTTTAGCTCAACAATTAAATGATTCACATCCCATGAGGGATGGAGCAGAATGGCGCAAGATTTAATCACACTACTGAAAAGGGTGCACAAATTAAAATGTATGAATTATTTGTTTCTAAAATTTTACATGATATTTCCAGAGCAAAGGTAACAGAAACCTTGGAAAGCAAAACCATGGGTAAAGGGGATGACTGTATTCACTTAGGAAAATGTCTTTTAATCAATTAATGCAATCATGTTCATAGATTTGATTTTTCAAAAGACTGATCCACTTTTGCCATTTTGGAGAGAGATTATTGTGCTTTTTTATTGTGTGTCATTTATTTAGTATGCAGCTAGATTGGTTTGCTGCTTTTCTAAGCAATTTCCTTCTATATTTGTAACTAGAAATTTATCTAGTTGAAGTAGGAGGTTAATGCACTTGTAGAAATAAAATACAAATAAAGAAGAGAGGATGTGGAGTCATGAGTAAGCTAGTTAAAGGGGAACTTCTAACAGTCATGTTGATGGTCGTTGTGACGTGCGATATTGTGTTCCAGTGGTGCTTGGAAGTATGTGCTCATGTGAAGGAACAAGCAAATGATGAAAGACACGGTTAGCAGACAACTTGTCACAAAGTAAAAAATACAGATTTATAATAGCCAATGACCTAGTATCAAAGTTAATGCAATTATTTTTCCTCATGAGCCTTTGTTAATGATCAAGAAAATATATAATTATATCTTCTTCTAACCCGTTCCCCTTTTACTCAAAGCTAGGACATTGATATGTTGAAAGAAACTTTGAATGTTTTCTCTTCTTCTTTGAAATTATAGGAAATATGCACTCACTAAGCTCTTTGTTTGATTTTGTTTTTGTGTTTTTGTTTTTTTGAGACAGTCTCACTTTGTCACCCTTCGTAGAGTGCCACAGTGTCATAGTTCATAGCAGCCTCAAACTCTTGGGCTCAAGTGATTTTCTTGCCTCATTCTCCCAAGTAGCTGGGACTATAGGCATCTGCCAAAACACCTGGCTATTGTTAGAGACAAGATCTTGCTCTTGCTCAGGCAGGTCATGAACCTGTGAGCTCAGGCAATCCACCCGCCTTGGCCTCCCAGAGTGCTGGGATTACAGGTGTGAGCCACCTTGTCCCACCCTCACTAAGCTCTTTGTTTTTCTGAAGACTGGTAAAGCTGAAGAGAGGTCGTGCTTTTAGAAGACTGGTGTCTCCCTGCCATGCACATGGGTGCATGTATAAACTCTGACTAGTCTAATAGTATGACAGACAGATAAAGAGAGAAGGTATAGATCCCTGCCCTGAGTTTGTGGTTTCGTTAGAGTAAGAGTCCACTTCATAGTTACTATTTCTTAGCTTTGCTCCTACCATATTCCTTGAAGAGTGATAAGTATGTTGACAATAGTCAGAGGACAGAAGAGGGTAAGTCATTTGACAACAGTTGCTGTCTCTCCTGCTGCCCCAATCTATAATATATCTGAATTCAGAAATGTCTCAACCTAGTTCAGAATGCCATGCTTTGACTTTTAGAGAAACATTACAGTATGGAAATGACTCAAAACGCTGCATGAGGTAATGGTTTCTTGATTACAAGAAGTTTTGCAGATGCCAACATTTTGAATGACCTGTCTCCAGGACATTCTTACCCCCTAGGGTACTGTAGCACAGCAAGATTCCAGATGGGCAAAAGGTTTGTCTTCCTCTTATAAGTAGTAGAAGCTGACAATAAAAGGAACAGTGATAAAAAGAAAACCACCTGACACCTCTACTGTGGGGACATTTTTAGGCAGCTCCATTGCAGTAAAGACTATTGGAACCACTTAAAATTTTCCTTGGCTACTTAGCTCTTGGGAAGTCTTTGCCTGTCACAGCAAAAAGGCATGCCATGGTTTAAAACATCTCATTCAATAAACTTTCCTTCCTTCCTTCCTTCCTTCCTTCCTTCCTTCCTTCCTTCCTTCCTTCCTTCCTTTATTTCTTCCTGTATTGGTTTCCTATGGCCACTGAAACAAATTTCTACAAACTTAGTGACTTAAAACAACATAAATTTATTCTCTCACAATTCTGGAGGCAGGAAGTCTGAAGTCAGTTTTCCTGGGCCCAAGTAAAGGCAGCAGTGGGGTGGTGCTCCTAACAGAGGCTCTTGGCAGAAGCAGGTCCTGCCCCTCCAGCTCTGGTGGCTGCTGTGTTCTTTGGTGTGTGGTTGTGTCACTCCCACCTCTGTGTCTGTTGTCACAGATTTGTTTTTTTCTGAGCCAAATCTCTCTTTAGTTTTCTCTCATATGATTATCTGTGATGGCATTGAGGACCCACCCAGATAATTCAGGATAATCTCCCTGTCTGTCTCAAAATTCTCAAATTACTCACATTATCCTTTTTATACGGGTCCTCAAACTTTTTAAACAGGGGGCTAATTCACTATCCCTCAGACCGTTGGAGGGCCGGACTATAGTCAAAAAAACCCCCAAAAAACTATGAAGAAATTCCTATGCACACTGCACATATTTAATTTTGAAGTACAAAAACAAAAAGGAAACAAATACAATGATACCACCTCATGTGGCCCGCAGGCCGCAGTTTGAGGACCCTTGGTGTAAAATAACAAGTTCTAGGGATAAGGACCTGGTATCTTTGGGGGTCATTAGTCAGCATTGTATTGTACCTTCCTAGTAAATAGTTTACATCTGATTTTTTTCTCCTTCCTTCCTTCCTTCCTTCCCCTTTCCATTTCCCTTTTCCTTCCTCCTTTCCTTTCCCTTCCCTTCCCTTCCCTTCCCTTCCCTTCCTTTCCTTCCTTTCCCTTCCCTTCCTTTCCTTTCCTTCCTTTCCCTTTCCTTTTCCCTTTCCTTCCTTCCTCCTTTCCCTTTCTCCTTCCCTTCCCTTCCCTTCCCTTCCCTTCCCTTCCCTTCCTTTCCTTCCTTTCCCTTTCTTTTTCCCTTTCCTTCCTTCCTCCTTTCCCTTTCCCCTTCCCTTCCCTTCCCTTCCCTTCCCTTCCCTTCCCTTCCCTTCCCTTCCCTTCCTTCCTTTCCCTTTCCTTTTCCCTTTCCTTCCTTCCTCCTTTCCCTTCCCTTCCCTTCCCTTCCCTTCCCTTCCCTTCCCTTCCCTTCCCTTCCCTTCCCTTCCTTTCCTTTCATCTTGCTATGTTGCCCAGGCTAC
>CAUYPK010137666.1:0-28097 GCA_963574355.1 Loris lydekkerianus
CTAGCAACAACAACTTTAAAACTTTAAATAAAGTGCAGAAAACCGTAGCTTAACAGGTAATCAAGCTAAATCACAAAGGTTAAAATCCTTCAAAACTGGATTCCTCCTCATCATCATCTGTATGTCCAAACAGAGCTTCAGTTGTATCTGATGTGAGGGTATCAGCATAGACATTGTCATCATCACTGAGTTATACATTTAAATACATGATTACATTTATAATACATGATTGTCTGATATACTGTATACCATTAACATACCACATTAACCCACAGTATTCAATGGCAACTTTAATAAAGTGAATAAACCATTTAAGACAGTAAAGCATTGTAAATAAATGGTTAAAAATCCTGAATCCTTAAACTCCAAAACCCCTGATTATAAGGATTCAGGATGTATAAACATTTATTTACAAGACTTTACTGCCTTAAATGGGGTTTTCACTTAATTAAATGTGCCATTAAATATTGTGGGTTACATCTATGGTGCATATTTTTATCTATAAAAAAAATTTTTTTTTTTAAATATTGTGGGTTAAACAGTTCAGTGGAATACAGTTCAGTCCAGCCGCCTACCTCTTCAGCTCAGCCCTGACTTGTGGACTGAGCTGAAGCACCGCCCCCTCAAGCAGACGGCAGAAGACGACTGGAGACTACGTGCATTTGATTAGGTGCCTGCGCACCGAATCAAATAACATGTATGACCCGAGTATAAACTGAGTTCGGGTTTTTCGGCACAAATTTTGTGCCGGAAAAAACTCGGCTTATACTCGAGTATATATGGTATAAATAAAATAGAACAGTAAAAAAAAAAATCAGACTACTCAGACCAAAATGCAACTTCATATAATGAATTATTTGAGAATTTTCATTTAATATTTTCAGATCACAATTGACCACAGGTCAGTAAACTGTGAAAAGCAAAACCATGAATAAAGGAGACTACCGCATTTCAGTTAAAGTGACAACCCAACTAACATGGGACACCTAACAGAGGACCTTAACCTTTAGCAGAATTCTAAACTTCAAGTAAAATTTTAGGGGAAAATATATAGTTACAAGAATGAGACACTTTTACTATTATCACACTCATCACTATTCAAAGTTGGTTATAAGATGATTTTATAATATTAAACTAGATATTTAATGCAATTCTTATATATAAGCTAATTTTTACAGTGACTCTAAAAACTAAGAATTGTAATATTCTTAAGGAAACTGAGATTCAGTGAATTTAAATTATTGCTTAAGACAAAATAGCTGTCAATTAGCAGACTGAGGACTCAAACCCAAAGTCTGTTTGTATCCAGTATCTTCACCTTGTTAAACTGTATCGTGTAACTGCCTTTACTCTCTTGGGATAGACATACACATTGTTCATGACAGAAATCAATACATCAATGACATACTAGTGAAAGAAAGGCTGAAATATAGAGAGTGGTTGGAGAAATAATCCTGTGTCCTTCAAACAACTGCATAGGCATGCAGAGAGTTGGTCCCAGTAAGGAGTTAAAATATATAGCTGAGGTAAAATAAATTAAAAGGGGCTGCATGAAGCAACTGCAGTTAGATTTAGAGAAAGATACATTTATTATTCTGTACACCTTGGCATGTGTGATTGATGTCAATTTGAGGCTTTATAAAGTAAAAAGTGCTGACAAACAAGTGAATCACTTTATTAATGTGCTATAAAACGATAAATGAAGCTTGAGAAACTTTGTTTGCCCTAGACTCAGCACATTGGGGAGGCTGGCAAAGTTAAACACCTCCTTAAGATGATCCATTACACCTTTGCTCAGTTTTTCATAAGCAATCTTCTCCTTAGATTCCTAGAGGCATTAATTCTCTATATTCACAATTTCAGAATGCTTGGTCTTATTTTGACATATCTCAAAACACTTGGCTAAGTTATCGCATTCATTTATCTATCCCATAAACCTTCTGCTAATCATTTATCCACTGTCTGTTCTCCTGAGAGAAGGACTTGTCTTGCATGTCTTTCTCAAGACTTTAGTTTCCTCAATTGCCAGAGAAATTTGTAAACCCTAGGAGGAACAAATCAATGCTATCACAGTGGAATTTACCAACCCTAGGAAAACTCATGAGCTCACCCAACTCCCCAACACCAGGCTCCTATGCAGCTTCTTTGAAACATAAGAAATTCATTTTTATGTAGAGTTGTTTATTATTCAAGAAATCCTCCTCAAATGCAAAAAACATCATCATTATTAAATAAAATGTTATCTGCAAAGAGATAATGAAAAAGCAAAAAAGTAGTAGGACTTCTAGAAGGAAGTCCAAGGCAACCTGGTTAGACATTTTCCTAGATCAATGATCAATGTCCTAAGTTGATAATGTCCTTGTTGGTAAACCTTCCCCACTTTCACAGGTCCCAGGTCAGCCTTTCCTCTTCCTGAGAATAAACTTGTTCTTCCAAGACAGGTATCCATTGATAGATTTCTCAACATGTATATACATTAAACCACCACGGTGTACACCTTAAATCAGTGATTTTCAACCACTATGCCAGGATCTTAGGTGTGCTACAAAAAATTTTGAAGACTATGAATTAAATTATTTTTGAAAGAAGTTCAAAGCACAGTATATTCTTTTTTTACTTTTTTTTAATCAACATAATTTAAGTATGCTGCAGAAATTTAACTATAGGTTCAAGTGTGCTGTGACATTAAAAAAGAGGCTGAAAAACACTGCCTTAAATATATAGTCATCTGTCGATCATACCTCCATAAAACAGGGGAGAGACCACAAGTGGTGAAGAGGATGTACTAAGTGTTCCACTTGACTGGCCGTAGGAGAAGGGAGCTTTGCCTGGCAGGGACTGCTGCTCTCGCCTCCAGGCTCGAGTATTTAATTTCTGATGCTAGACCCTCAAATGCTCTCTTTACCTCTGCCACAAAAACTGGCAACTTTCTAGATAGTGGCTGATATGTAAGTCTGGGTTACAGGAATAAGGAAGATAAGGAGGAAATGCTAGACAAACCAAAATGGATGTATAGTAACAACGAGATTAAATCTTTGTTATTTTAATCCTCTGACACTTGAGGGTTAGCACTATCAAAACATAACTGAGATCATTCCAATTGACCAATCTCATGTTCTCCAATTATCTTCTTCTTCTTCCTATGTTCCTTCATAAAAGGTACTCGCCAGCATCCAGGTCTGTCATCTTTATTACCTTCTTCTCCCCTCCTCATGCCTCTCACCAATCACTAGATTCTATTTGATAAATTTTCCAAGAAGATTCCAACAATTCTGTGCCTTCCTTATTTTCCCCCAAGGTTACTTTCACCATGGTTCTCGTCATTGACTGTCAACTGTAAAGCTATGTTCACATCTGGTCTCTAACCCTCCAATCACTGATTTGTGCAGCTAACCTATTTATCTTACTTCAACACATTTAACATGCTTTGTACACAATGGAGATTAAGTCATTCAACTGCTCAGAACTTTAAGTGTTTGTTACTGGTGATTAAAAATTCCTTAGTGAGATATTTAAGGCTTTTAATGTTATATTCTCAAACTAAAGTCTCAGCTATAATTAGCACCCAAATTTATAGTTTTTGTATATTTCAAGGAGGTTTTCAGTACCACAAATTCTAGAATCTAGAAATTCTCCTACATTTATCTGTGGAACTGATAGGATATAGCCATCCATGGAGAACTCTTCAAAGGTCTGATCTTTAAGACTTAAGCCAAATGGGTGGATAATTCTACTTAAAAAATTATGTCATAAAGCTGTTATAGGGAAGCTCACAAATTAGTGGTTTAATGCTCTTCTATTTTGACATATTTCAACCGCATTGATTCTTCAAAAGAATTCCCAATATGTAAAAATATCTTTCCTCATTTTGTTTATCAGATTCTCTAGAACAATACAATATTTAAAACAATGGCAACTGTGGAAACAACCTAAATGCCCATCAACTCAGCAATGGATTAACAAACTGTGGTATATGTATACCATGGAATACTATTCAGCCTTATAAAAAAGATGGAGACTTTACATCTTTTGTGTTAACCTGGATGGAGTTGAAACACATGTGTCTTAGTAAAGCATCACAAGAATGGAAAAGCAAATATCCAATGTACTCAGTACTAATAGAAAGCCAGTAGATGATCTAATACACACCCACATAGGAGAAAAACTCATTTCAATTCAAGTTTGGGGAGGGGAAAGGGGAGAGGGGTTTGAGGTGCTCCCACTTAATGGGCACAATGTAGAAGTATATAGCACACTTTCTGGGACACAAGTACAAGAAAGACCCTACCTGACAAATTCAAATATTGTGACCTGGTTGTTTGTACCTCACATTAACCTGAAATAAAAAAATAAAAATAAATAAAACAATGGCAACTCATTATCAAACACAGAGAACTAAGTCCTCTCCTTTGTCATTCTGTCAACTCCACATATATTTAATAAGAATATAACGCATTCAAGGGACCATAGGTTTTCATATTTGTATACCAAACAAATAATATCTTACACAGAATGGCCAATAAATAAACACTGGGTAGTGCTATGTTTGGGGACACAAGACGAATCACTCATAGACCCTGTCCACAAAAACCTTCAAATCTTTAAGAGAGACCATGCAAACTACCCACATAGAAAGTCAAAATGAAATCAATTCCAAGTGGACATACAAGTACTATATTATAAGAGCCTGAAGCAAGAAAAAAAGTATTCTCAGTGTGGGATTCCAGGAAGGTTTAAAAAAGAAAGCTGCATTTAAGCAATGTCTTGATTTTTTTTTTTTTTTTTACTGTAAGAGAATAAAGAAAAACAATTGCAGAGTGAGAGATCAGCATGGACAGTATAAGACATGGAATAAGCTGACATGACTGAGAAGCAGAAACCGTGGCAGAATACTAGATGAGAATACACACAGGGGAGCAGTGGGAGACTGGGCTGAAGAGACAACCTGAGGTTGTAATATAAAGATCCCTGAATATAAAACAAAAGCTCTCTAACTTAATTTTTTAAGCAACTTCACAAAGACTATAAACTAGTAAAAACACTATAAACCAAGACATTTTAGAAAGATAATTCTGATGGCAATATCCAATATCAATAATTATTTTTAAGTTATCTCACAGAAGGCTAAATTTTCCTAATGATAATATGTTCACTGTTCATTTTTTTTTTTAAGAATATCTGAATATTACTCCTTCCTCAGAAGGTATCTCAATGGCATTATAGGAGTGAGTACATAAGTGCATTTTTACCACATAGTCCTATTTGGTGTGTACTCTGGTTGACTTCGACATTTTTATATGAGTTTTTAATAGCCAGACAATCTTACCTCTATTTCAACATGTCTGAGTTACTTTAAATGATTAAGAACTAAAAAGCTATAAAATTGTTCCAGTGGATTAAATAGCTCAAGGATGATAGTTATTGCTTTATCTAGTTTTCCTATTAATCAGTCATCCCATGTTCAGCAATGTTCTCTCAAGGCCAAAGCCACCTTTTCTAGATTGGTAAGTACAGGTGTTGTCCATTCTTGGCAGCGTTGGACTCCCGCTTCACTGTGATGAGCACAGCTGTTCACAAGGCTGGCTATTTTCATGCCTTCCTGCCTATCAGTGCAGTGATTCCTACTGAATCAGTGCAGTAAGGAAGGCCCCTTTCTGATTATAGGTATGCCACAAAATTATTAGAACTGACTTTTGATAACACCTCCACTGATATGTCACAACAATCTCCAAAGACAAAATTTATGAGCAAAGCTACATTTCTTTTTCAACATGCCTAAGGACAGAGAAAAGAGAGTGTTACCAAGTAAAAGTAATTTCTTAGAGTTTCCTACCACTGGAAATCGTAAATCACAGGAAACATTAATTTCCCTCTAGCTCTTATGATATTATGGGTCAAGGCTCCACAAAGATCAAATGAACCAAAGCCTCAAACCCCATCACTCTTTTACACTTTTATAACTTTTCTAATAATTAAATATAATGTCAAAAAGAACATACCATTTTATAAAAACCACATATGATATGATTGAGAAGGCAGCATAAACCAGTTCAAAGCCTCTCCATCAAAGTGACATTTAGCTGAGCAGAGAGGTTAGGGAAGAGTAATTAATTGCTTAATCATTTGCAAAAGGACATGTACTAGGATGGAAGAATTTTTGGCAACATTTCAGCAAAAGACATTAATAATGGCTGTTTCAATGCTTCCTCCTAAAGAAGAACAAGAGTTTCATTTTAACACCACATATATTTATTGTAATCACATCTAAGTCTGTTCTTTTATATTTAAACAAACGCATTCCCTAGCCTCATTTTTGGATTCATAGAAATTCCTTTGGAAAGGACACATACACATATTTTCAAATGACCTTCAAAAGTTCATCATTATCATAAAGATATTACCTGACCATAATGTATATGTTAGCCTTGCCTGCTTCTGTTAGTTCCATAGTCCCACTTTGCCCAATATTTCACTTTATATTTAAAGTAATATAAACATTCTGCCTACAATGAACACATGCAGATCATTCATAAGTATAAAAAAAAAAAATTCCTCACCAAAAAAAAAATAAATAAATAAGATTGTGTATACCAATATTCTGAAAGACTTCCTGCAATTTCTGATTTGTGTCTAACATAAGATAAAGAGTTAAGAATATTATTTAGGCTTAGAACCCTAAATAGTAATACGGTGTGGTGCATTTGCTTGAGATATAAATGCAAATGAAATGCTTGCTATTCATGGACAATCTTCTCAGTTACTGCACATCAGAATCCATGGCTGGAGTCTCTGCTCAGGTTTCCCTGAGCTAAAATCAAGATATTGGCCAGACTATGTCTGGAAGCTCAGGAAAAATACTCTACCAACCTCAATATTATTGTTGGCAGAAGCCAGTTCTGTTTCGTAGTAAAACTGAGGTCCCCATTTCCTTGCTGGCTGTCAGTGTGAGGGGAGGCCACTGTCAGACCACGGAGGCTGCCCATATTCCTTGTCACATGGTTTGTTCCATCTTTAAGCTAACAAGGATGTATTGAATCCTTCTCATGTTTCAAATCTGACTTTCCCATCTCTGACTTCTAGATTCAGATTGTTAAGGCTCACAATGTGAGGTTAGGCTCACCCAGAAAATCTCCCTATCTTAAAGTCAGCCCTGCCTTATAACCTAACTTAATCTAACCACAGAAGTAAAAGTCATCATCTTCATAGTTTCAGGGATCATACACTGTGTGTAAACCAAGGCATGGAGATCCTTGGGCCTTCCTAGATTCTGCCTACCACGGATATCAAAGCCACATAAAGTTATTATTAAAAATGAAAACCAGAGATTCATATCCCTCAGAAACATAAATATAAAATTCTTAACAAAATTTAAGCAAATCAAATTCAACAATGTATAAAAGTATATTACCTAATAACTAAGTAAAAATAACATATTTTTAAAAGATACTTCCATAGATATCAAAAACTACTTTTTCGAAGCAACTGGTAAAGAGTTCGTGTTAATGTTTATGTTTGTTAGGGGTAAGGAGCAGAGATACAGGGGAATGGTGAGAGAAAAGCTCATACTACAGTGTCAGTGTTACTATTGTGCTTACGTTGGATGGGGCTCGCATTGTATATTGTATTGCAGTTTCTAGCTTACATATACATCACTCATATTTTTGTTTTGGGGCTTGATCATGAAACATATCATATTTAATATCTCCTACAGGTTGCATAATTGATTGAAAGCCCCAGTAGCTGCTCTTCTGGATCAAGCCCCATGTTCGCATCATGATTTCCACTTGTGCTCCCAGCTATTGACCCAGCATGATGAGGATACCAAGGAGGCTCATTCTTGCAAGATGCAGAACCACTTTAACAAGCAAGGTTGTCCCAAGGGCTCGCTAGGCCTAGCCGAAGTTTTCTTAAAATTGGGCTCCAGTCTGAGATTCTCCCTACCTGATCTTCCTTCCTCCCATGTTCCTTCAGCAAAATCAGGCCTACACTATGGTTTGAGGCTCTCCCACACCTCCTACTTACACTCCTCCTCCCTTTTCCCATCATAATGGTTACCATAATAAATCTCTTGCGCATTTAATCCATTTGGCATCTATTTCTTAGAGAATCCAAACTAACATACAATTGTTACTTTAGAAAAAATAATAGCAAAAAATAAAAAAGAAAATGAATACTTCACATGGTAAATAATCAACAAAAAAAATTGATTATTGATATGACAAGAACTGTTAGAATTTACAGTATCATGAATGAATTTATTCATCTGTCACAAAGACAAGATTTTCACATAGTTTAAGTCAACATCAATGACAGCTCTATGCTCTTTACAAGCAATACACCTAAACAAAAACAAAACAACCAGGAAATACAAAAATAGAGAAATAGAAAAAGATGGATACATAAGATAAAAACTAACACTGAAAAAAATCTTATACAAAATATGTATATATTAACACATATGTACATATGTAAATAGGATCAATCTTAATATCAAATGAGATTTCAAAAAGAAAATAGTTAAAAAACAATATAAAGAAAGAATAATTGTGAACATTTGAGTAACTAATAATGTAATTATTAAAATCATATATGTAGGTAATAGAAATCTACTCAACAAAAAGTATAACAAGTGCTTTGATTAATAACAGACAAAATTGAAAATTCATTCAAATATCAGTATTTCGCTTCCAAAACAAAACAATAAAAGCACAAAGTCACAATGCCCAGATAATATGTGGCATTTATAATCCCTTTCTAATGCAAATTTTCTATGAGAAGGAACATAAGAGGAAAACTATGATTCAGCACATGTTTGACACCAAAACTAGACAAAAATATCAAAAACCAAGAAAACTAGAACACAATACCAAAAATTACAAATAAAATGAGAGAAGAGAAAATAAATAGTAAGGTTACTATTGTATTGTTACTATTGTAAACACTAATATATTAGTACTTACATTTAAAGTAAAGGGTATAAATGTTCTAAATCAAAAGCCAAATATTATAAGACTAGCTATAGAACAAATTATATATTGTTTACATGACATATACTTTTTTAAATTAAAAGTAAAAATAAATATTGACCAATCCAGCATGAACCAAACGAAAGTTGCTAATAACTTTTAAGTGCTAAAAGTACTATTAGAAATAAAAGACTTAAAATGATTGTTAAAAGAAATCCAAGAAGATATAATAGTTCTAAAATGATACATAAACTAATAAATCAGCAAGCAATATATACATCAACCATCTTGAAGAAAAAAAGTCCTGAAATGTTTCATTTGAAAGAATTTTGAAATATTAAAGAGCATGACATAAAAAGAACAAAATCTCTTTTTTAACATTAGTATTTGTCTGGAAGATAGAGAAGCCAAATTTCACTTCCAGAACATGTAAAAATTTCTAGATAATATTTTTAATAGCCTTAACCTATGTCACATTTTTAAAATTTGCTATCTTTGGTTCATCAACTTTCATAACTTAAAATAGCATCAATTTAAAATATGCATTATTGATTCAGGAAAATCACTTTAGTGCCCAATGAGAAGGAGACCCCTTCTTTCTGTTGTCTAGAACCTTCCCTAAAATTTTGACTCTGAAGAGTGACATCTAACTTTAAGCAGAAAATCACAGGATCAAGAATACTAGAAAGAGGGGAGGAGTGGAATAGCTAAAAATTTAGTTCACCCATTTTTTGATATCTATTCTTGAGAAGTTAAAAATATAGCATTTTCAATACTTCTTCTACTTAGGAGTTTCCATGACCATAAGCTTAAAAAGGAGCATTCACATGTCCCGCCTCTGCCATGTCTGACACTTCAGGGAGGCCAAAAGCAACAAAATAAAGATGTCTGTCTATATGATTCTAGGTATGTTCTTAGAATCCTTCTCTCTACCCTCCCCCCCAGAAATTCTAATTAAAGAGCCAAGACAACTTTTACTTTACCAAATTGAAAGAACTAATTAATAAGTGACCTTGACACGTAGCATATAACATGAGGGCTTTTTTAAAATACAAATATTAATAATATACACTTTAATTAGTTTGTCTAAAATCTGTCCATACTATTAAAATGAAATTATATAATGAAGGTGTGATTATTGCCATTGAAAGAAAAAATAATTCTTGTTGCAGAATCAGAACACTCCATCTTTGACAGCTCAAACAGGGCACAGACTTTTTTTCTTTGGTCTTGGTGCCTAGGGTAATGTAGCTCTCAGACTGGTCTAATCTGCCAACAAGAAAAATTAAGTAAGTAAAATAGGCACTTTGGCCTCTAGTCAAACGATGCATCTTATGTCCTTTCCTCCAATTGCGTGGCCCAATGTTCACTTCCTCCTAAAAGCTGATCTTAAAATCAGGTAACATACTAGGATATCACTGAAATATCAGGATGGGTTTAATTCCATGGTTAACTTCTTCTAGTTGTATTATATTCTAACTATTATCTTTAAATTTTTTTCCAAATATAGGTATGAACTTCAAGTATTAATTTGAGTCAAATATAACCCTCCAGAACCAACATTTCCTGAGTCAAAGTTAACAAGAATGTCAGAAAAAAAGGAAAAGACATAAATTTTAAGTACTATACATTCTTAATATATTGTTTAACTCAAAACAAATAATACATATTTTTGTTTTACTTTCTTCTCCCTAAAATAGGATAACTCACAGAACTTAAATGACTAATAAATTATAAAATTCAGAAACCATAAAAAATGGTTAGTTTCTGCTTTATATTCCTCCTATATCAATGATTTCTTTCTTTTTATTGCATCTCTCCTCTCTAGCTAAGGGTCCGTTTTCCATTCTTCAGTTACCTTTAATAAATGAATTGTCAAATCACACTTCTATGTCCAAATTACATGTAGTACTCCTACACAAAGAAAAACAGGAGAAATAAGCAGAATTCAGTAATAACACACTCACATTATTTCAACATCTTTCATGGTTCTTTTAAATATAATTCCTCATTAATTCAGTGCCAAGATAGCATATTTTTGTTCTTCTCTGCTTTATATAGATACTGTCAAATCTCTGAATTCTTGTTCTTGTCTTATTAAAAAGTTAAAGAAAACTGTCATGTAGAAAAATTAACATGTTCATAAAAGCAAATGTTAATATCAGATTGAGAGGAAAGTTTTTTTTTTTTTTTTTTTAGGGAGACACGCTCACACTGTAAGTTACGGAGTGGTGTCAAGTGTTCAGTTGCTTCATCATGGCTTATTAAATAATTAAAATAAAAATAGTTAGGTCAGGTGGGGTGGCTCATGTTCATAATCCTAGCATACTAGGAGGCTGAAGGGTGAATTGCCTGAGTTCAGGAGTTCCAGACCACCCTGAGCAAGCAAGACCTCATCTATATAAAAAACAGAATTAGCTGGGCTTTGTGGCAGGTCCCTACATGTAGTCCCACCTACTTATGAGGCTGAAGCAAGAGGATCACTGGAGCTGAGGATTTTGAGGTTGCTGTGAGCTATGACACCATGGCCCTTTATCCAGGCCAAAGAGTGAGACTCTTTCTCAAAAAAATAATAATAATAAATAAATAAATAAATAAAAATTCATTGTATGTATTAAAAAATACTGAGGAACTAAAGTGCTAAGGTGAGACTATATTATTTCATTTACTGAAGTCAAGCTCCTCTTAATTTTAGTTATGTTGAAAGGAGTATTTATTTTACCCTGAAACTAAAAAAAAAAAAAAAAAAAGTGGGTAGATAAGCACTGTCATGAGAAAAACGTAATGCCATTATCCTTTCACTATGTACAAGTGTGTATGTGAGAGAGAGAGACAGAGAGACAGAGACTTAAATGTTGCGATGAGTAGAAGCAATATTGTATAATGATTAAGAGCACAGCCTCTGTGGTCAGACAGGTTAAATTGAAACAGAATTCCCTCACTTCTCAATTATGTCACATTGAGGAAATCATTTAATATCTATAGGATTCAGGCTTTTTAATCTGTAAAATAGATATGTTAATAGGCACTAATTCAAACGGTGATGTGTCAGGCATTTAGCTTTGATTTATAGTTTCATTAACAATTTTCTACAAAAAGAACTCTGGAATGTGAGCTAATCATTTAAATATTATCAAGGATAATAAGGCACATGCTTTAAGTTCTTAACAATGGAAGTGTTTCTAATATCGTTGTTATCTCAAGCCTCACAAAACAGTTTCCCTTCAGCAACCTGATGACTTCCCCTCAAATTTCACAGGAAAAAAAAAAAAGCCATCCGGAAGAAGTTTCGTCATTTTTGTCATTTCGTCACCACAAAATTGTTAATACCCATATTACCTACCATCTTGCATCCCGTTCAACAAAAGATATGACCATGCATCTGTCCATAGCCAGCCTCTCCACCTTTGCTCGAAATTAAATTCCTTCTCACCTTTTGTAAGCATCAATCAACTATTGCTCTCATATAAAAGTAACTTCTTCCCTTTTAAGTGCCATTTCAATTATAATACAAACATGTTCTCTCAGCTTTTATATTAAAATAAAATAAACAAAAAACACTGATGCTACCTTTTCCACCCTGTATCTCAGCTACCAGTCACAGCTAAACCTCTCAAAAATGTTGTCTGCCTTCCTTTTGCTTCTTCACTTCTTCCTCACTAATTCAAACCACTGCAATCTGGTTTTTCACCCCACAATGCACTGAAGCTGCTGTTGTCAAAGTCAGTAGTGAATTTCATGTTGCCAAAGCTGGTGGTAAATCCTTTCATTCGTTTACTCCACCTTTCAGCTTCGTAATGCAATTGGCCATTCCCTACTTCTTAGAAACAGATCCCTTCTCCCCTTCAGAGATACTGTGTTCTTGTTTTCTTCTCACCTCAGCATCCTTTGCTCTTTCTGTAATAGCTGACCCCTAAGAATATGGATATCTCAGAGCTTGCCTGCTACTTTTCTCTATCTGTACAACCTCCAAGCTCAGTTTAACCACCATGAAGGCTCTAATAACAGTACATAAATCATCCCAAATTCATATTAAGCCCAGACCTCTGCCTAAAATATCAGGCTCAAATCCAAGAGCACATGTGAAATCCTCACTTGGATACATCACAGATTTCTCAAGGTTAATAAGTATCATATGAACCTCTCAAGACACCTTCCCATGGAAACTTGGTCTTCCAAAGCTCCCCATCAAATAATTGGCACTGTCACTGTCCTAGCATCTGAAGCCAAGGAAATGTAATGACTGTCCTTGCCTACTCCCCTTTCCATGACTCCTATTTTCTATACATCGGCAACTTCTGTTGATTCTCTCTCTTAAGTATCTCTGTAATTCATGTCAACAAAAATTATTAGGAAAGAGCTTTTCATCATGCCAATCTTTTAAAAGTTGTTTATTTCTTCAGTTAAAGATGATGGAAAAGGGGCTCTTTTAGCATACTCCCAACATCCATGAAACTCACTAAAAATAACTGAAAGAATTCAAGCAGACAAATCTTTGTTTTCAATTAATTCATAAACCTGAGGTATGCTTGCCATTCTGGAAAATCTAGACCAGGGCATTAAAAATAGGGACATACATACTTAAGTCTTGAACAAGAAACACTTGTCTAAAAGAAAATAATTCCATGGTGGCACCTGTGGCTCAAAGGAGTAAGGTGCCGGCCCCATATGCCAGAGGTAGCAGGTTCAAACCCAGCCCTGGCCAAAAAATAATAATAATGATAATAATTATTATCATTATTATTATTATTCTGCCCTAAATTATCAACGTGATCTAAGAGAATGAGTGGGCCAAAAATAATGTGAGGACTATAAATTGGGCCACAAGGGACAGAATAGATAACCACGTTGATATGCCACTTTTCTGGTCTAGAACGAACTGTTCCTGGAAGGATAAAATAAAGGAGAGACAGTTCAAATAGACCACCAAACCTCAGCAATAAGGCTGTGATGTAATGAATACTGCTGTGACACTGAAAGGTGAGAACCCAGCTGTCATGAGGAAGAGGAAATAATAAGCTTTTTAAGACAGATTTAAAGATGTGAAACTTAAATCAAACCCACAGTACTCCAACTCACATCACTTGCACCTCTACCCTGTTAACCACCTATATTCATCAATTAGATATATTTAAAATTTTTAAATGTGTAGATACTCCAAAAACATAGGGACATATCTCAGTCCATTTGGCTGCTGTAACAAAATACCTTAGACTGGGTACTTTGTAAACAAAAGAAATTTATTATCCATAGTTCTGGAGAACAGGAAGTCCAAGATCAAAGTGTCAGCACAAGTCTCTGGTGAGAGCTTGTTCTACCTTCTTTCTGTGTCTTCATATGAGGACAATCAAGCTTTCATGGGCCTCTTTCATAACAGCACTAATGCCATTCATGAGGACTCCATCCTTATGATCTAATTACTCACCCCCCCCCACCTCTTAATCTATGCATTGGAAATAAAATGCCAACATATGAATGGGTTGGGGAGGGCACAAACATTCGGACCATTGCAAGAAGGAAAATAAGAAGCAGGCAGGTGAAGAAAATACATTAGAAGAATAATAGACTAACAGATTAGGAGTTCAGACAAATAATTCTCCATGGTCTCATATTGGTTTCAAATATTACCTGTTCATAAAAGAAGAGCTCACAAAAGAGACAGGGATTCAAGGAAGAGTTGATAAGAAAACAGAAGAAAAATAGTAAGCTGACAGGGTGCCAATCTAAAGTAGAAACAAATACTTATAAAGAAAAAGATATATTAAGAACAACTAAAAATATGTATGGCAATGTGACTATAGTTAACAATTCTGTCTTGTGTACTTGAAATTTGCTAATAGGGGAGAAGTTAAGTATTCTCTCCCTCCCCATTTAAAAAAAAAAACTAAAACTAGAATAAAGGTGACAGAAATCATATTTGGGTACATGTTGACAGTCTAGAAAAAAATATAAATAAAAACCAATGGAAAAAATAAATACATTAAATAAATATGAAAAAGATGGTAGATTCAATGCCACACAGAAAGATCCATCATATGTATAATTAGTACTCACAAGAAGCAGAATTCATAATGAATAGAACTGAAAATATGCAAAGACACACAAAAATTTTTATTTCAAAATATAGAATAAAATTTAACATGAATATCTAAGAAACATCTATTTTGAAAAATGCCTCAGGAAAAAAAAGTTTGAAAATTAATAGGCACCAAGATAATAAATAACCTGGTTATAAATGTAAGAGCAGAAAAAAAAATGCTGAAGAAAAAAGTACATGGTCACCCAAATAGAGAAGGAAGACATGTAGAAAGGGAAAAATCTGGTTGCTTCAGACTTCTCGGCAGCTTACTCCCTATGCCTGGAGTTCAGGAAGGCATGTCAGCAGATTAAAAGGAAAAAAAAATTGTCAGCCAATCATTTAACCCGGACAAGCTATCTTTCAAGTATTAAAGCAATAGACTTACGTTACCAAACATACAAGAATTTAGATTGATCTTCAGGAGAATAAATATCTGAAAATTAAATCCAACTAAATAAATTTTAAATCAAAATACAGCAATAAGAAATGCATGAGAACAAGATTGACATCAGATTTCTCATTGGCAATGCTGAATTCAAAAAGAAAGAGTAGCTCTTTGGATAAATAAATATGCAGTGGTAGAATTGCCAGATCAGTAAGAAGTCATTCTATCTGAATGTTTATTACAACACAATTCACAATTGCAAAGTAATAAAATATGGCATTTGTACATCAGGTCGTACTACCCAGCCATAAAAGAAAATAAATGGTGGAACTAGAGACCATTCTCCTAAGTGAAGTATCCCAAGAATTCTTGTATCCCAAGAATACAAACACTGCATGTACTCCCTATAACTTAGTGCACAGAAGGAAGTAAAACTTAATGGAAAGAAACTAAGGGGAGAGGAGGAAGGAGAGGTGAGGAATAAACCAACTTAATGCATACTATGAACACTATTTGGGTGATGGCACACCAAAAGCCTGGACTCAAGCATTATAAAAATGATCCATATAACTTAAAACATTGTACCCCATTAATATTTTGAAATCTGAAAAAATATATAAAACCTCAAAAAGTTCTGACAAGTAGCAACTGTGAACCCAGAGACACCTATGCAGAAATAAACAATCATACTTGTGAAGGCAAAATCTCAATGATTTAAGAAATGTAAGAACTCACTTTTTTACCCATAGACTTCCTCTGAAAGAATCATCTTTTAATCTAATTCAGCAAAAAGAAAGGATAATTAAAGAGAAGGAACTGGATGTAAGAAGTAGTGTTGAACAAATAAAACAGTAAAACATACTACTAATGCTCTCATTTATTTTAAAGGAAAGATGATAGACACTGATTAATTTTTAAAGTGTTAGTTAAAACACAAGCACCGAAATGTGTATTAGTCAGCTTTTACTAGATAATGTTACAAACCATACCAAACATCTCAGTACTTTACAAAAACAAAGGATTTTTCCTGACTCAATTGCATGTTGTATGTAGATTTCTCAAAGTTGGACTTTCATTGAAAGATCAGCAGGATATAATATTAAACTGACAAAAACAAGAAATACAGGAACATGTATATTATAATAAGTATATTTAACAGTACTATACTCAAAATGGTTTGTGGATTAGTGTTACTAGTTGCTAGTGCAATGGGTACAGAGAATTGAGAGTAAGCACTCAGAAAGCTTTCTTTGACACTGCCACAATCTTTAACTGCATTACACAAAATTGTTGGTCTGTATCTGATTGGAAATTCCTTTAAACTGATAATTCACTATATGTATCTTGAAAAAGATAAAAAGATATGCACATATAGTTTAAATATAGAATATTTCTAGAAATATTTATAAGAACCCATTGACTACTTTCTCTTCCTATTTCTCACCCCTGCACCTCTCCACCTAGAAATGAGAGGCTATACCTTTTCAGTTCCTGACTTCTGGGTTCTCTTATTGTGCGTGTGTGTGTGTATCTCTGTGTGTGTGTGTGTGTGTGTGTCTATGTGTGTTTGTATTGTTGCTGCTGAGTGGGAGATGGGAAAGATAATATATGTTAACAACCTCTTCAGATTTCAAAACTAAAATGGAAAATTCCCATCAAGAAACACTGCAGAAAATTTCCTACAAGGTTCCTTCTTAAAATTCTGGGCCATTAAGACAAAGAACTAGCTTGATTTGAGAGAAAGATGTAGTCACCATTCAGTGTCTGAGGAGGGACAAGGCTTCAGCCCGGATTGCAGCATCCCACCCACCCCCCTTCACTGGGAGATGGAGAGATGAAAGTAGCAATTTGAGTCCCCTTGGCTCATAGCAGAACTCTCATGGGGACAGAGACTAAATGCTTTTGTTGACTACAAACTATGAGCCTTGGTCTTATGCCCTCCATTGACATTCCCATGGCTGGAGCTGAGAACACAGCCTCCCTGCAGCCTCAATTGTGCCAGAAGGTGTGGACCTGGGCATTGAATAGCACAAGGAGTCAGGGCATCATGGCAAACAGAAACAGAAGACCATGTCCTCTTTTCCAACTGAGTAATCTTTGTAACTTCTTTCTAAATAATCAAGGAATGATGCCTCGAGTGTTACTGATATTGGAGATACAGCCAAACTTGACATGTAAGTGTTAAATCAAGATTTAATTTCATATAGACAAATGTAAAATGTGACATATTTCACACTGCCAGCATCATGAAAAACCTGGACTTGATTTTTATCAGTTAAGCATGATACTTAGGAAAGTAAATTATTTAATCATTTAGCCCTATGAAATAATTATTTTTATGATCCCCATTTCATAGATGAGCAAACTGAAGCTTAGAGAAATTTACTTCAAAATTTGCAGCTAAAATCTGACAGAACCAGCACAACCTAAGTCAAATCCATTGGTAACTTCTGGGGAATTCTGGTAAAGTAGAAAAAAATTGGACTTCAGGGTTAGAAAAATAGATTCAGGAGGTTAAACCCCGTTGTTATGACTAAATCTGTAGTATCTGGTGCACAGTAAACATCTAAAACATTAATTTCCAATCACCCCTCCCTTTCCCTTTTGTGTTCATCTCTAAACCTACAAAGAAAAGTAAAAATAAAAATTCACATATATATATTTGGAAGTCATAGTCAAAACCTACATATATTTTTGTCATAATATATATTTCAAATAGGAATCAGAAATGAGAGAAAAAGATATCTTAAATATCAACTTCAAATCAATCATTCAGGAAAATCAAACTTTTCCTTAACTTGCCTTAACTTGTATCAGTGAGCAATTCCCAGTCAGTCTTGAATGCATTAACCTTCAACTAAGAGCACTTGTCAAAGTTTCTGTCTTATTGAAGGTATGTATGCAATGGCTGCAGGCAATTTTCTCATTCTTCAAAAATAGTGAAAACCAAGAGAAATAACATTGGCCTTGGAGTTAAGCAAAATAGAGATGCAATTCTGGTTACTCCAATTACCAGCCATGTAACTTGGCAAAAATTATTCATCTTTTAGAGTTTCAGTTGTTGTACTCTAGAATTATGTAAGAATACAGTAAGATAAAACCTGGAGAGCACCCTCTGGAATGCCCAAAGCAAAGCAAGGGCTCAAGAACTCAGAAAGTTTGTTTTAGTTTGTTCTTCTCATATGTCAGACAAGATGATATTTTCCATTAACCCAAGGGACAGAGTTGAGAAGTACTTTTAAAGGGATGTTGATATTGCAAAGAAATATTTCTCAATTAATTAATGACAGTTTTCTTATAAATCACCCATTGCATTAGGTAATTCACATTTTTATTCCAGTAAGGCAACATTTTGTGCTTCAGTTCAATAACTATTTCCTGGGCATTGACTGGCCCTACACTAGGTTCCAGAGATTTAAGACACCTAGAAGTCATCCCTGCTCTCAAGAAGAGGATTCCTAAATAACAAGGAATTCAGTCTGATCATAAATTCTGTAAGGACACAGGGGATCTTAAACTCTCAGGGCACCTGAACTTATATGTAATGCAACATTGCTGAATTTAACTAAATTTCTTCCATAGCTCCATTTCTCCAGAGCTTAAGTGCAAATTTCTTCTACAAATCACATAATCCTTCACAGTCCTATTTAATTTAAGCAAAGATGTCTGTTTTTCTTATTTTTCTTGTTTAAGCTTATGCCCTTTTCATAGGTTTAAATGTGCTGTCCATGTCTCTACAAATTCTATCATCTGTTAAATCCTTTCGTATTCTAGAGAATTCATCTCTTCAGAGACTGAATATTAAAACTCAAAATGGTAAGGTTAAAAATGGGAGTAGGTAGAATAAGAGGGAAGAGAATAACAATAAAGAGATACAGAAAACAAGTTCTTGGAAGAGTTATCAGTGAAGGCATAATTATTATTCATTAACAGCTGACAGCTAGCATTAGTCCAAGGAAGCTGTCTGTGTTCTCTAAGTGCTTCAGACAATGTGATATTCATTTGTAAATTCCTGACAGCTCTTTAGATAAAGCGAGTATAATAATTTTGCAGCAATCCATTATCTGTCTGAATTTGTTTAAATTTCAGTTATAATGTATTTGAAACAATTTCTCCAAGTCCTAAGCATACTTTCCTTCAAATATATGACCTACATTTAAAGGATAATTAAAAAGATTAAAATAACTCCAAAAGTTCTCCCTTTCTTTCTTTGGTTCTTCTCTGTTCTATCTATAGGTCTTTGAACAGTGATTCTGGCTTGATCAATTGAACCTATGAAATGTTCTGAAAAATACATTTAGACTACAGGAAGGAACATATACCATCATCCTGCCTAAGCCAACGCTGTCTGAATGTGCCAAGAAACTCTGATGAGGAAATAATACAGACCTGGACTAATAATTAAGGGGAAGTCACTGATGAAAGGACCCTGGCAGACAATACAAAGAGACAGCCTATTACATAGACTCCACAATAAATTCTCAAGGTTTTTTTTCAAGAACCCCCATGCAGCTGAAGTTGTGGAGTATGGTGTTTGTTTTTTTACTTATTTATTATTAATAAAATTACCCTCATCAGCCTGCTCAAGGGCAGATTGTCCAGGTAGCCCCCTTTACTGGCTGCCAAGTAATCAGTCTATCCCACCCCCACTGCAAAATGCAAAAACAAACCTTGTTGATCATAGAATGTCTGTGGTTTGTTGTGATTTTTTCCTTAATCCACTTTTTTATAAATCCCTGTTCTTTGATGACAGTACAATTGTCCCTGGGTATCCATGGGGGATTGGTTCTAGGACCTTCTGAGTATACCAAAATCCATGGATGCTCAAGTTCCTTATATAAAATTGTGTACTATCTGCAGATAACCTAGACATCTCCTCCTGTGTACTTCACATCATTCCCAGATTATTTTTTGTATCTAATACAATGCAGATGTTATGCTGCATTGTTAAGGGAATACTGACAAGAACCACAAAGGAAAGCACCCAGAAGGATGCACAAGCCACCATGGCTTAAACGCCTTCTGCCCCAGAGAAACATATATTTCTATAAACATTCCCATAGATCCCACAGAGACATGTCCAAATACAAGAATCCACACATTCAGGAAGGTCCAGACTAACAGCTCCCCAGCAGATCTTAAAAATTCTTGCCATCCAGATACAATTTACCAATCAAGGATCATTCTTACTACAATGATCCTAATAACAGAGCTGATATTTTACCTTTGCCAACTTTTCATGGGTATAAAAAACAAAAGTTTAACTGAGATTCAAATTCTCCTACAAAAGGGAATCGGTTAGTCTGTAGGGAAAAAGAAGGAAAATTGTTTTTATCTGTCATACTTAATTTTTTGGGTGATTGTTAATAAATTCTAAAATAAATTTCTTTCTAGAAGTTTTATAGAAGGATTGCTGCTATAAAAATTAACTGTTAGTGACACATTTTCTAAAATACCAATGATGTAGAAATAGGTATCATTAAGTTGTTTCTTAAAATAATTTTGAATAATAATTCAAGCAATGTATGAGCGTGCAAGTTGGTAATAGTGATTCAATAAAGGGCTAAGTGAATTTGGTCTTCATATACAGTCATCTTGTATCAAAACTGAGTCCAGGAAAGGACCAAAAGTACCAAAAAGAGGCTCAGCACCCGTAGCACAGTGGTTACAGTGCCAACCACGTGCACCAAGGCTGGTATGTTTGAGCCCGACCTGGGCCAGCTAAGCAACAATGACAACTACAACCAAAGAATATAGCCAGGAGCTGTGGTGGGCACCTGTATTCCCAGCTACTTGGGAGGCTGAGGCAAGAGAATAGCTTAAGCCCAAGCGTTAGAGCTGTGATGCCACAGCCCTCTACCCAGGGCGACATAGTGAGACTCTGTCTCAAAAAAAAAAGTACCAAAAGGAAATGAAAGCTGTCTATCTTTCAAAACTCTTCCCCAAATGGAATCTATCACAGACACGTGAACAGTCCATGGTTTGATGTCACGTATCTGATCCAATAGTCTAATATACAGTGAAGTTGCTTATTGCTGCTTAAGAGGAGATCTGTGTATTCTGGAGAACAAGGGAGCAAGTGGTGGGGCTCATATGGTTTTGCTGATGATTAAAAAAAAAAAAAAAATAGCTTCTGTTCCCCCACAGAAAATGTGCAATGAAGGTATAGCCCAAGAATACTTCCACACATGACTAGGATTTTCTTTTGGAAAAATCTGTGGCCTTCATTCAGCACTGGATCAACTGAGTATTCAAATGAGCTTCCAGATAGCAGCCTCATGGATCATGGAAGATGCTTTAACCATGAAATGTTTTCACGTGAGGTGCTACTAGTTATGACCCCATAGATGTGGATAAACTCCAGTTCCAAACTCCATGATTTCTGATCACACAAACCAGAATTAATTAGCTATGAAATGTACTGTCTGATAAGAAAACTAGTTTCCTTGCAATGTACAGTTATCCATTATGACCCTTCATATATTGAAGAACATATGCCATAAAATATGTTGTTTGGTTTTCTTTTTCTTTCTTAATTCATGTTGTAGAAATTTTTATGGCAGTTGTTGGATGACAAGGCCAGTCATCTTTTGACTTTACTTCTGGCATATGATAGCAAACAATATTGTCCGTGTACAGGAACATATGTCTCCTATTCTGTAAGGATTGCTGGCATAAATACTGTTCATCTAAAAGGAGTATCAGACAATAAAGTAATAAAATAAAATTAAAAGGAAAGGGTAATGCTGAGGGTCATTCTTCCCTGCCCTAATTCTTATGGTATTACAAAAATACATATTTGACAACATGCAACAATCAAGAATATACTTTAAGGCCACAAATCTTATCTCTTTTATATTATAGTTAATATTAGCAATGCCAAACTGTGTGAAAAGAAAATTATCCTATTGCTGTTACATGAGTTACTCTGTTGGAACACAAAGAAATTGTTTTGCATTGAAACTTAGACCACAGTTACTCAGAAGGAAAGCTCATTTTGTCTAGTGGATTAGCAAAAATGAATCAAAAAATAATGAGGAAAATGACCTACATTAGTCACAGCTGATCTCCGCTATAGTGAATTTAATTTACTCAACACTGTAATTTTAAGAAACCCTTTGAAAACAGTTACTTACATCAAAATGTATATTTGTATTTTATTAACATAGTTACTTAACTTTTAAAGATTAGTCAAAATTATGATCTCACGGACTAAACTGGGAAAACATACATAGGACTTAAGAGGTTTGCCCATACAAAAGAAGAGACACTTTCACTTTAATCAACATTTCCATTAGTCAGTGAAGTTGCATCTGTTCGACATGTTGACACCCGACCTCTAATTTTTTGAAGGACCTATTTTGCAGTGAGCGTTCTGCAGTAAGTCAGTGTTCTGTGTGAATTCCCACTCCCTTTGTGTCTTACCGTTCATTCCCTTCCTCATCGTTCTTTCCATCACAACTGACTTCAACAAACAGGAGAGAGGTGGTCTAAGAGATTATTCAGTAATTTATTCATTTACTTCTTTGGTCCATAGATACTTGTTGAGCACCTAACATATGCCAGAAACTGTACTATTTGCTGGGGGGGGAAACAATAAGACAGTTATGTGTCATTGTCTACATGGAACTTAGAAACTAGTGAAATAAAAAATGAACCCTAACCCAAAAACGATGTTAGGGTGGTGACTGCTATAATAGCTATAAGGTAGTTTCAGATGTTTTGGGAATAGGAAGCAAGGACCATGGAAGGATCCTTGAGGAAGTGGACACTGAGGTAGATATGAAACTTAAAGAATGTGCAGGATTTGTTGAATCATCTTCCTCTGTAGTCTGTGTTTATATAAAGAAACCTTACCTAAGAAAAGATTTAAATAGTTCTGTCAGTTTATGTTTTCAAGTGTTCCAAACCACAGAGGCCCCAGCATAAACCATAAAGGAATAGGGTCGAAAGAGTCTTATACAGAGGGGTTAGCTTTCCTGGGAGTGCTAAACACTTGAAATACTTTGTTTCCCCCTTTAATCTCAGCCTCATCTCTTGACTTTGCCTACAAAAAGGGGAGGGGGGGAGTCTAAAGTGTTGCTTATGATCATTGAAAATTATTTTTTGTATCACTCTTTTCTATAACCTCTTGATCCAGAAATTCACACATTTACTTTACAGCAGCAATTCTTAACCCAGGGTACAGTTTGAAGAATTCATAACATGGACCAGGAAAAAAATGCATCTTTACTTTGATCTTTACTTCCCAAACCTCTAAATGAAATGTAACCTTTCCTTCGGTGTGAAAACAGGCAACAAACCATGGAAGTATTAGAAGTACTTATGACTTTATCACCAATAGAAACCAAAGATATTTCCATATTACAATGTAGCTATTACATATATCTCACATATTTTTTTACCATGACTTAGAAAGTACAGTAACCCATTAGATCTGCCATTAAATCATATGTGATTGTGATGTTTCTACTTACAGACACTCATCATCAGTGGCTGGCTAACTACTTAGCACCTGGTGGTCATTCTACTACCAAATAGTAAAAGTTTTTGACACTGGTAACCCAGGCATCTAATCTGCTCTCTGGTATTCTCTATCTACAATTGTTTATTTATCAAGACACAGATAGAGATGAGTAATCTTCATCATTGGTTGAAGTGTCCCCAAACCGGACAATTCCAATAAGATTGCTTAAATTCTTGTCAAGATGCTCCATGTTGTAATGTGCCATAGGCCTGTATCAACAGACTTCACCCTGACACATCTTTTAAAAATGAATTTTAACCTTAATTTGCCTACATTTAATTTGCCTTAGTCTATTCAGGCTGCTACTACCTATAACAAAAATGTCATAAACTTGGTGGCTTATACATGACAGAAATGTGTTGCTCACAGTTCTGGAAGCTGGAAAGTTAAAAGATCAAAGCACTGGGAGATTCTAGTGAGGGTTCACTCACTGGTTCATAGATGGTACTCACAACATCGCTAGTGGTAGAAGGGGCTAGCTAGCTTACTCCTCCTCCTCAAAGCTTACCACTCTCTTGATTTCTTATTGGAATGCTTGCTAGAATTCAGCAGGGAAGCCATCAGGTTTGGGCATTTCTTTGATGGGAGACATTTTATTACAGCATTTGTATTATTAAATTGTTGTTGGTTTATTCAGGTTTTGAATTTCTTTCAGATCCAGTCATGGTAGATTGTAGTGTCTAAGAATTTGTCCATTTTTTCTCGGTTTACCAATTCATTGGCATGTAATTGCTCACGGTAGTCTCTAATGATCCTCTGCATTTCTGCACCATGAGCTGTAAGGTCTCCTTTTTCATCTCTGGTTTTAGTTATTTGCGTCTTCTTTTTTTTTTAAGTCTGGCTAAAAATGTGTCAATTTTGTTTATTCTTTAAAGAAAAACAAGGCTCCATTGATCTTTTGTAGTTTTCTGTTTTAATTTCATTTATTTCAGCTCTGATCTTTAGTATTTCTTTTCTTCTATCAATTTGGGGTTGATTTACTCTTGTTGCTATAGTTCTTTGAGATGCATCATAAGGTTGTCTACTTAAAGCTTTTCTACTTTTTTGATATGTTTTTGCCCTAAACTCTCCTCTTATTTGTTTTGATATGTTCTTTTTTTTTAGAGAGAGAGAGTCTTACTTTGTCACTCTCAGCAGAGTCCTGTGGTGTCACAGCTCACAGCAACCTCCAGCTCTTGGGCTTAAGCAATTCTCTTGCCTCAGCCCAGTAGCTGGGACTACAGGTGCCTGCCACAATGCCCAGCTAGTTTTTTTGTTGTTGCAGTTTGGCTGGGGCCAGGTTTGAACCCGCCACCCTCGGAATATGGGGCCAGTGCCCTATTCACTGAACCACAGGTACCGCCTGATAGGTTCTCTTATCATTTGATATGTTCTTTGCATTTCATGTGCATTTGTTTTGAGAAATTTTTTAATTTCTTATTCTATTCCTTGACTACCTACTCATTCAGGAGCATAATGTTTAATTTCCATGTGTTTGTATATTTTCCAGTGTTCCTCATTATTGATTTCTAGTTTTATTCCACTTGGCCAAAGAAAATAATTGGCATGATTTTAACTTTTATTAATGTTTTAAGACTTGTTTTGTGGCCTAACATATGGTCTATCCTTGACAATGATCCTTGGGCCAAGAAGGAGAACATGTATTCTGCACCTGTTGAATGAAATGTTCTGTAAATATCTATTAGGCCCATCTGGTCTACAGTGCAGGTTAAATCCAATGTTTCTGTATTGATTTTCTGTCTGGATGAGCTGTCCAATGCTGAAAGTGAAGTGTATTGAGATCACCAATGATGACTGTATTGGAGTCTACCTCTCTCTTCAGCACTAATAATATTTGCTTTATCTGTGTGCTCTAGTCTTAGGTGCATATAATATATTTAGAATTACTATATCATCTTGCTAACTTGATCCTTTTATCACTATATAATGACCTTCTTTGTCTCTTTTTATAGTTTTCTCATGAAATCTATTTTCCTGATAGAAGAGTAACTGCTTCTGCTCTTTTTTGGTTTCCACTTGCATGGAATATCTTTTTCTACCTCTTTATTTTCAGTCTGTGTGTGTCTTTTTAGATGAAGTGGATCATGTTTTTGTTGTTTTGTTTTCTTGTTTGTTTTTTATCGATTTAGACACCCTATGTCTTTTGTTTTGTTTTGTTTTTTAATTATGGTAAAATCATAGCTTTGTACATTAGTGCAATCAAGGGGTACAGTGTGCTGGTTTCATATACAATCTGAAATATTCTCATCAAACCATTCAACATAGCCTTCAGGGCATTTTCTTAGTTATTATACATAGACATTTGTATTTTGCATTTACTAAGTTTCACCTGTACCCATTCTAAGATGCACCGTAGGTGTGGCCCCGCCCATTACCCTCCCTCCAACCCCAACCTCCCCGCTACCTTCCCCTCCCTTGGCCCTTTCCCCATATTCTTATGCTATAATTGGGTTATACCCTTCATATGAAGGCTATAAATGAGCTTCATAGTAGGGCTGAGTACATTGGATACTTTTTATTCCATTCTTAGATACTTTGCTAAGAAGAATATGTTCCAGCTCCATCCATGTAAACATGAAAGATGTAAAGTCTCCATCTTTCTTTAAGTCTGCATAATATTCTATGGTAAACATGTACCACAATTTGTTAATACATTTGTGGGTCAGTGAACACTTGGGCTTCTTCCATGACTTAGAAATTATGAATTGGGCTGCAATAAACATTCTGGTACACATGTCTTTGTTATATTGTGGTTTTTGGTCTTCTGGGTATATACCAAGTAAAGGAATTATAGGATCGAATGGCAGGTCTGTTTTTAGATCTCTAAGTATTCTCCAAACATCCTTCCAGAAGGAACGTATTAGTGGGCATTCCCACCAGCAGTGCAGAAGTGTGCCCTTCCCTCCACATCCACACCAACATCTCTGGTTTTGGGATTTTGTTATGTGGGCTACTCTTACTGGAGTTAAGTGATATCTCAAAGTAGTTTTGATTTGCATTTCTCTGATGATTAAGAATATGAATATTTTTTCATGTGTCTGTAGATCATGTGTCTGTCTACTTTAGGAAAGTTTCTCAAGTCCTTTGCCCATCCTGAGATGGGATCACTTGTTCTTTTCTTGTTAATATGTTTGAGGTCTTTGTGAATTCTGGTTATTAAACCTTTACCAGAGATATAACCTGCAAATATTTTCTCCCATTCTGAGGGCTGTCTGCTTGCTATACTTACTACATTCTTGGCTGTGCAGAAGCTTTTTACTTTGATCAGGTCCCAATAACATATTTTTGATACTATTTCAATTGCCTGGGGAGTCCTCCTCATAAAATATTCACCCAGGTTGATTACTTCAAGAGCTTTCCATGTACTGTCTCCTAGTATTTTTATAGTTTCATGTCTTAAGTTTAAATCTTTTATCCAGTGAGATAAATGGTGAAAGGTGTGGGTCCAGTTTCACTCTTTTACAGGTCGCCAGCCAGTTCACCCAGCACAATTTGTTAAATAGGGAATCTTTTCCCCACTGAATGTTTTTTTGTTTGTTTGTTTGTTTGTTTTATTGTTAAATCATAGCTGTGTACCTTAGTGTAATAAAGGGGTACAATGTGCGGGTTTCATATACAATCTGAAATATTCTCATCAAACAGTTCAACGTAGACTTCATGGCATTATCTTAGTTATTGTATGAGGACATTTGTATTCTACATTTAGTAAGTTTCGCCTGTACCCATTCTAAGATGCACCGTAGGTGTGGCCCCACCCATTACTCTCCCTCCACCATAACCTCCCCCCCTCCCTTACCCTCTCTTGGCCCTTTCCCCCTATTCTTGTGCTATAGTTGGGTTATAGCCTTCATGTGCAAGCTATCATTTAGCTTCATAGTAGGGCTAAGTACGTTGGATACTTTTTCTTTCATTCCTGAGATACTTTGCTAAGAAGAATATGTTTCGGCTCCATCCATGTAAACATGAAAGAGGTAAAGTCTCCATCTTTATTTAAGGCTACATAATATTCCATGGCATACATGTACCACAATTTGCTAGTCCATTTGTGGGTCGATGGGCATTTGGGCTTCTTCTATGACTTAGCAATTGTAAATTAGGCTGCAATAAACATTCTGGTACAGATGTCTTTGTTATATTGTG
>CAUYPK010137669.1:0-14076 GCA_963574355.1 Loris lydekkerianus
GATGTGCGATCTCCAACCTTCTCTCCTGGTATAGCTCGAATCCTCCAGGTTACTTACTAAATTTCCATCCTTTAACTCTCCTTCTGGATGGGAGCCTCTGTGAAAAGCTGGCTTCAGTCCGCCATCTTGTCTCAACCCCCCTTACAAGAGATTTTAAGAGGGATTATTTCTTTCATTTTGGGGGTGGCAAAAATTAGGTTTAGGGCACGTGGAGTGCCCACAGCTGATAAATGTTGGATCAGGGTTTCGGACTGTGTCACATTATATCACTTGGACCCCCTGGATACATCTATCCTAAAATAACATGCTATTTTATAGAGAGGGTTGATGGAGAAACTCAGCCCCTTTACATTATCTTCAATTCCATGATAGGGCAGAAATGGACTTGAAAAGGGGTTTGGTGTATTCCAAGGATGTGACCTCATTGGATTGTCTTTGACTTCAAAGAAGTGAAAACCTCAGTAGAGGACAGTGGCAAACAGTATCTTTAGCATTTGCCCCGTGGCAAGCAAGCCTTCATGATGTGTTATCCCTTCCAAATTAAAAAGAAAATGCAGAAACATTAAAAGTTAAGTTTTTTCCCCTTACCCTATATGTATTTTTCTCATTTAGTATTGAATTGATCTATGCAAAGAACCTAACAAGGGGGTCAGAAGAGTGCTGTAGAGTCTGGTGTCTGATTTAACGATTTTCCTACCTTTCCTTCAAATTTTGTAGATTTGTTTCTGAAAGTGAAAGCCACCATTTCAGATCTTTCTTCCAGGAGAACACGGATGAAAGGATTAGATTAGACAGAATATATAGTAGAAAATTAAAGTCATATTTGTATATATTGATGATGATGACCAAGTGCCTTGCTACCGCAGTGATTTACAGCACCAGCTATACATCAGGAGCACATGGGAGAGCTTTAAGGCCATCCCAGTACTTGGTCCCAAGTGGTGATTTGAGAAAGCTGTGTAGCCGCCTCCCTGCTGAGTGGTGGGGCCATGGAAAGCATAGCTAATGATGAAGCACACGGCAGGGGGGGTGGGTGAAATGTACAGAGCGGCCTCCTCACTGGCCAGAAGCTATGAGTGGCATACAAAAGCCGTAACAGCCCAGCAAGAAGCTAACTCCATCTCAAATGTCAATGTTTTACTTTGTTTCTTTCTCCCACCAGCATTCATTTCCCCTTTGTCTGCTAACAGTGTCCTCACTTTGCCTCTAAGGAGTCCTTCTCACTTCAAAGGGTTAGGACAAAGCTGGACTCCTGGTCCTAGACGTGATCATGTGACCCAGGGCTGGGTCATTGATGTGACAATGGGAATTCACATCAACTGGTCACTGTAATCTGTTGAAGGATGGGCACATTTTCCAAGTTCTGCTATAGAGAATGATTTCCCAGTCTTTACTGGAACAGTTGGGATACACCCTTATTAGCTGTGATTACTAAGTTAGACGGGGGTGATTCTGAAATTGTACTAACCATCCTTAACCATCCTATATTGACAAAAGAGGAAGCAGAATCCAGAGAGGCAGAGATTCCTGACACTATCATTTGAGCACCTGGATTTAGCCATGCTTATAATCCTAGACTTTTTGGTTACATGAGCTAATAAAATTTATCATGCCTAAGCTAGTTTAGATGGATTTCTTGTCACTTGCAACAGTTATGACTAAGCAACTCTTTATTTACTTTTTTTTTTTTTTTATTGTGAGTCTTATGTAGAGAAGACTAAGCAACTCTTCTGTCAGTGGAGCTGTAAGGCCAGCCAAATGGAGGAAGCAATATGCTGATGTTGGAGTGAGGATTTATGGAAGGGACATACCCTTAGAACTCGTTTTTTCTTTCTCTTTTCTTTCTTTCTCTCTTTTATTTTCTTTCCTTTCTTTCCTTTCTTTCTTTCTTTCTTTTTTTTTTTTTTTTTTTTTTTTTTTTTTGAGATAGTCTTTTGTTGCCAGGGCTAAAATGCCATGGCCTAGGCCTAGCTGACAGCAACCTCAAACTCCTAGGATCGAGCCATCCTTCTGCCTCAGTTTCATGAGTAGCAGGGACTACAGGAGCTTGCCACAATGCCCAGCTAAGATTTTTCTATTTTCTAGTAGAGATGAGGTCTTGCTCTTGCTCAGGCTGGTCTCAAATTCCTGAGCTCAACTGATCCTTCTTCCTTGGCCTCCCAGAGTGCTAGGATTACAGATGTGAGCCACTGCACCTGGCTTTCTTCTTGGAAATCTTAATCATTCCCCCTCAAATACTAGCTCTGTTTGATCAACAGTCCTCGTCATCTAACCTGCCTCTGGTACTTGAGATTTAATTTTCCCTGTCTGGTTGGTTTTAAGGCTAACCAGATTCTAGACTTTTGGGAACCATCACTATTTATAGTGAGCCTTAGCTCTGTGCCATAAATTTATTCAATAAGCATTGATTGAATCAAGTCTACACACCAAATAGTACAGAGGGCCTTGAATGCCAGGGGTGAGCAGAGGAGTAGCATGATCCCAGCTTTGATCAGGATGATTAACTAGAGAGCAGACTGAACAGCAGTCAGAGCTTAGAGAAAGGAAGGTGGGATGGTGATTGTTGCCATAGATGGGAATTTGACTTGGAGCTAGAAAGAAAGAGGTAGATATGGATAACATTGCACAAAATGGTCCAAAGTCTTAACAATATGGCACTGAGGAAAAGAGAGGGGTTCTAGATGGTTCTCAAATTTGATCTTTAGTGACAAAAATATGGAGATGTTATGACCCTATTTAATTATGTGAACAGGGTCAGATTATTTAATTTCTCTTGGCCTGGCTTTTCATTTCTTTTTGACAGTAATTGCCTGGCAGGGTGTGGTTAGGCCACATATATGTATATATAGTGTTTAACTCAATGCTTGGCACATTGATGCACCTGCTAAATAAATATTAGCTTCCTTCATTAAGATTGGGTAGCCCATACTGTGCCTATCTCCTACCATTCCTGAGTATAAGAAATGCAACCAGTTCTCTCTCCCTTCAGATTACGTAGAAAGATAATAGCAGCAATCTGAACAAAGACCCTAATTCTCAGCTCTTTCGAGGAGGAGCAAACTCAGAATATGATCGGCGAGTATGGACAAATTCAGCATTCAGAGCCTTGACACAGACACCAAGTTTCTCACATTGTATGTGTTCCTAGTGAGCATTAGATTTGATTATTGCTGCCTTTTCCAATGGGGCTATTGAGAAGATGACATCCAGATATTGGCCTGCTTGTTTATCTGGTTATATTTTATAGGCTAGAGACATAAAGAAAGTGTGCATGAAGTTTACTTGGAGCTGAGCATTTAAAGGGCAGAGCCCTATCTGTCCTGCCTAAAACCAATAATATTTATTTTATTTATTTATTTATTTATTTATTTATTTATTTATTTATTGTTAAATCATAGCTGTGTACATTAGTGCAATCAAGGGTACAATGTGCTGTAAAACCAATAATTTTATAAAACCTATTTTGAATTATGTTACTTTTCCCACTATGGCATGTACTTTTGGGGAGAAAATTCTTAAAAACTGAGTAAAATAATTCTTTCTTCTTGAAGAGCACAGTTACATGGTTACTTGAGTTTTGGAAAGACAACAATAATTTAAGGAAAGATAGAAACAAATAGAATAGGAATATGACAGGATTAAATCTGGCTTCCTTATTATGCACTTTTTTGGCATAGGTCAGGGTTTTCAAGATCTCATAGGGTTCACCTGCTGGAGAACATTGCCCTTCACTTGGTTGGCAAGACAGAATTTGTTTCACTGTGTAGTTAACTGTAAGAGTTCGCATGAAC
Organism: Loris lydekkerianus; assembly: GCA_963574355.1. Lineage (NCBI taxonomy): Eukaryota > Metazoa > Chordata > Mammalia > Primates > Lorisidae > Loris > Loris lydekkerianus. The sequence continues at coordinate 3,792 of CAUYPK010137669.1, forward strand.
CCTTTCTTGTGCTTTTGGAGCATAATTTCTTTATTTGCCTATTTCTTTTTCTATTGATTCAACTGCCTTGTCAGCTCCTTGAAAGTGGGGACTGTGTCTTATTCACATTATTTGCTTGACGTACATATTTAATAAGTGAATCAATGAATGCTTGAACAAGGAAACCTTGTTCCTTGATGATGGAGACCTAGTTAAGTTCTATATTTTTTCTTGTTGTTGCTCTTAAGTTCATTGCTTTCTTTTTCTTCTTCAGTTCTTAAAATCAAAAAGAAAACCTTGCTAACTATGTACCTTTATTGGGAAATGAGATAATAGATGGAAATAAATGTAATTTTGGATCCCAACGTACCAGCAGTCCAGAATGTTGTGATGATATTGCCATTGACTTGAATATGACATTGACTCTCCTATGCAGTCTGAAGGAGCAGAGGTACAAAATAATCAGTAATGATGATAGTCAAACGCAAGATTAGGCATATTGACAAAATACTTTTGCTCTCAAACAAATATGGGACCCACAAGTCTACTGGTAAAAGGCAACAATTTAATTTGTTGTTGTTGTTTGTCTAAGCCCATGCAGAAAGTCCACTGTAAATCATAGATGGTGGCATTGTATATACTGTTCTCCTACAACATCATCTAGTCATTCTTCATCTGTCCCAGCTGGAATATTCTCCAGTTCACATTTTTAGATCATATGGATGAAGGCAGGGTACTACTCTACAATTAAAACCAAAACTTTCGCCAAGAGGCATTGGGAACAAAGAGGTGAATTCATTTTCCATTTGAGGTGAGAGGCTTATGGTACTCCAAGCAGCTCAGTGTACACAGCAAATAGAGCAGCAGATCTATTTTCAGAAGCAAGAGTCCTGGAAGTCATGTAAAAAAAAAATAGAAATTAGATCTCGAGGAAATACTTTAAAATGCATAAAGTCAAACATACAAGGATGCTCCTTGCAGTTCATGAACAGTAAACGGAATACTCAAATGTCCAGTGAAAGAGGAAAGATTAAAATAAATTTTATTATACTCTTGTTCACATATCTATGAAATGTGTATAGTAATTTAAAGAATGACAAGGAGCAATGACTAAGGAATGTTAAAAAATGAAAAGACAACCCAAACAAGCTGCGGAACAGTATGTTTGGCACCACTACACGTGTGCATTTGTAAATCCCCACATGTAACAGTAATGTGTAGCAGTGGCAATGTGAGTTTTTTTCTCATTTTTGCATCGTATAATTACATATTGTTTGAATGTCCCACAATGAATATGCCTAAGGTAGCCAACTTTGAAAATCTTTTACCTCCTTGTTCATGGAAAAAAAGTACAGGGACCAATCACTCTGTGTAAACATAGCATCATCTGTGACCTGATGCTCTGACATGGAAGATGGTGGTGGCCCTTGGAAAGAGAAAGGAGGAGAATAAATCAAATGACTGGAGTTAGTGCATCTGTTATCTTTAGCAGGTGTGCCATGATTTGCAAACATAAAATAATTTTTATTTGCCTTAGTTTTATGAGATTCTTTAAAGCTGTAAAGCAAAAAAGAACAGATTCTTGCTTAGAAGTGAAAAACAATGCTCATTTATATGTGAAACGCTCTGTCAGTTGAGTATATCCTGGGAAATAGATGTTGGAGTTGTGAATCTGTGTCTTCAGCTAACACGGTGACCTCAAGTCAAGTCATTTAATCGCTAATCTTTCGGTTTCTCCACCTGTTAAAATTGATAATAATAATCCTTACTACAGCATTCCTGAGTGGGGTGTTGTAAAGCTTAATAAGATCATGTTTGCAAAATGCTTTGAGCTCTTTAGATAGAAGACGCAATGTAAACACAAAGAATCATTAAGATAATTATACAGAGATTTTTCCTAGTTCAAGTTTACATCCAAGGCTAAATGGAGTGATGGAGTTCATTTTATGGGAGCAAGGAAAGAGATTGGCTTTCAAAATCTGAAAATGAAATCCCTAACACATTTTGAAGACTACTGTAGCAAAAATAGTAGTTTTACGAATACTCTTATTTTAACTTAGTTTTGAGAGATGATTCCAAAAATGAAAGTAAAAATATTTTTGTAAGTTCTGTGTTTAACACTTTTTGTAAAGAGTGGTTACTTCTATCCCCCCAGTGAGGAAGAAAATATAAAAGGAAGCTCTTCAAGAATATTGCTGGTTTTTTACAGAAAGTTTTATCATTAATAGGACTGTAAAGTGGCGAAACCTGTCTGGCCCACGGTGCTTACGGAAGGTTGACTCATGAATGCTTGGCAGAGTCTCTTCCCAGGTGGCACTGTACCAGTTGCTCCTGGGATGGAGCAGGGCAGACACATCCTCTACACGTTCCTTCTTCGTCTCAGGCTGTCCTGAGAATCCGTCATGTTTACCGCGGGCTCCCCACCCTATGGCACCATGGGTGCACACTACTACTATAACCTAAGGTACGGACAGTCCATTCCAGTTCCCAAGATCTGGAAGTGCCGACACAGGAGGTCAGTAACCCCAGAGGAAGGTAAGCTTGAAAGCAGAAGGCCATGCTCTTGGTTGCAGGTGGGGAAAGAAGCGTTTTAACACAAAATAGAGATAAATCTGTTGAGATTATCAGAATAGAAACTCCTCTTTACTTAATAAGTACCTTTAATTTTCTACTTTTTATGGGCTGAACCATGAAAGGAGATTTCTTGGTGAAAGGTCATTGTCTGGCATATAACCAGTTGATTCAGATACCTTCCAGCAAGATATGTGAGTGCAAGCTCAAGATTTTAAAATCATACTATCTGGATATTAATATCTCCATTCAATTATGTTGAACAAAAGCAAAAATTAGCCTGTTCATTATTTCATTTTAATTTTTGTAAAGGAAGATTTGGGAATAATCTTCTAGAAGGATTATTTCTATCATCAAGACTTTGGAGTATAAATGTGACTGTTTTTGATTTTGAAATATAAAAAGTTTATAGCATTCTTTAAAGATAGGTCGATGTAATAAAATGCTATGTCAATAACAAGAAATACTGCATTTTGATTAATTAAAATATATGAAAACACTTTTACCTAATATTAATATGGATGCTGTTTAAATATATTGCTCTTTGTATTTAATATTTAATGTGGACATTATTAGGATGTGAGAGGGAGAGCGTTTTTGATTTCTTCTTTCCCTCAAGAACTTCCCCTCATTCCCATCAAACAAGTTTTTACTTTTTTCCTACCAAACAAGTTTAATTTTATATTCAGATCAGAAAAGTTACCAAGGAAAAATAAATCATGTAAAATTAATTAGTTTCAGCCTTTAGGGAATAATTGACATTTTGTAACTTTTCTAATTTCTCTATGTTTGCTGGTGCTTATTTGAAACCATAATCTATTTTTCTGGTTTGTTCTGACCTCTTACATGGACTTCTTAGTATGCCCTTGAGAATCAATTGTCAATGATTCCAACAGTTTCAAATGGAGTGGATATTAAACTATGAGGAGTTATTAACAAAACAAATGAGAAAAATTCTTTCATTATAATTGCTTAGTGGGAACTAGTAAATAAAAAAGAAAAAGCTAAAATTTCCCATGAAAGATATTAGGCAATGGCTCTAATAATTTTAAGTTTGCAAATTACATTTTGTGATCTATTAACATTTCTTAGAGATACACGCACTTGTGTTTACATTTGCTCAGGACTACTGATTTCATCTTATGAAAGTCAGAATCCGTTTTAGGAAAAGTGTGTGCAAATTCACAGCATATTTTATCAGTATTTTTATTTTGGACAAACAGATTATCTTTCTAGGAACATAAAAGAGATTTATTCCTCTTCCCTACCACCAACCCACCACCTGTAACCTAGAATAGATGAAGAGAAGGCATTTGAATGCATGATATTCCCAAATTTTATTTCTGCTACAAATACTAATTTGCTTTCTGGTTCTAAGTATGTTTTTATAATGAGTGTTTGCTGTAGTGATTCTTCTTTCAAAGAAATAATAATCTCTTTGTTCCTGCCGTCTCATCAAGATTGGACAAAAATCTTGTTCTTGCGGATGAAAGTTATCTCCAGTAGATGTGACTGAAACACACACACTAATCAGAAATTAGTGTTTACTTATTTGAATCCCTGCAAAACATGGATTTTGGTTTTTTATTCCAGGTTATTTATAAATTTTTAACTCTAATGTAGAGTTAGGCAGTTTATTGAGGGCCAAAGAGCAAATATTTAGCTTAATCCACAGTTGAGATTTTCCAATAGCAGCTGTTAAATTATTTGTTTTGGGGGAAAAGATGGTCAAGAGCATGTTGTTGAAGAGCAGTCCTGCAGGATTATTCATAGCTCATTTTAAGAATACTCCAAGAAATGAGTGCGAACTTGTAAACTCAGAACCCTCTGTGTTTCTCAGAAGGCCTGTAATGAAAAGGCAGCTATGGTTTCCATCCCTTTCAGATTTTAAATTACCCTTAAGTAAATGCGAGATTTCTGCATTGTCTTCCTCATGGCAGGAAATTCAAAATGCTTGCATTGTTATTGTCAGAATCTGAGGGTGTACAGCTAGCTTCTAGAAGGGGCCCTTGGATTTGTTTTCTTTCTCTTTTGGAGTGGCTGGGGGTGGTAGGTTCTTGAGAACTATTAGGAGAAAGTAATTTCTTTGCCCACATTCAATAGTTAAAACATTTTTTTCCTATATTAGTCATCCAGAACCTTTATTAGTGAAGACACATCCCCTTCCTTTGCTGGAATAGACCGCAACTCGATCCTCTACTGTTCTTTAGTTCTTAATATATAAGCGATACCTGGATCTGAGGCTAATTTTAATCTCAAATAGGATATTTCTCAGTTCCTGAAGGATCATTCATAGCTCATTTAAAATTTGGGTCATTGACTTCAGTGCCATACTTACTTGGTTTTGTGGTAGTAATCATAATAGTAGTGGTATTGGTGGCAATAATAGTAACGACAACCATTTACTGGTGCTATATAAAGTATTTTAAGTATTTGATTTTATTTAACCCTTATAAAACTCTTTAGTGATCTCTACTATTTCCATTTTATAGATAATCTACTCAAAGTCATGGATAGTAACTTTTCTGAATCCAGGGCCTCTACTTTGTCCATTATTTAAATCATATCTAGTATTATTTGTCTTTGCAGCTTATAATTGTGTTGGGCTCTAATATAAATTTCCCTTCTGACAACTGCTTGGTCACAGGCAGTTTTGCTGGGAGAGGTTGGGATGGAGGACCAAATAATAAAGTCATTTAGTCCTGGGAGATTTTAAAAGGACAAACTTTGATGTGTTACTTAGTTCAATGTAAGCATTTCACATTGTATATTGAAGCAGTACTCTGAACCCCATAAATGCATCAATGTACAAAGTTATGATTTAATAAAAAATAATTTAAAAAAATAAAATAAATTTAACAATTTCATTGAGCAAAGGAGTTTTGAATCAGGCAGCCCTCAGAATAAGAGTAGGTCCAGAGGGACTCCAGGTCTTCCACATAGTTAGATAATATTTATGGACAGAAAAAGCAAAGTGATATATAAAAGATGCAAGTGAGGTGCAGAAACAGCCGATTGGTTACAGCTGGGTGTTTACCTTACTCGAACAGTTGGCTGCCTGTGATTGATCAGAATTTGGCGGCTGTGAGTTTTTAATGTTTTGTCCTTGGGTGAAGCATGAATTAGTATGAGCTAAAGGATAATTTAAAGTAGTGAGAGGGTATTCCCAGTCAGATGTAAAGGAAAGTGGAAAATTATGCTTCCTAGTTTATAGGTCAACTCCAGAGAGAAAGTAAATCTAGGTTTACATATTTTTTCTCTATAAAATGAGGATGCAAGACCATAGCACTAACTAAACACCAGGGATATAGCTAAAAACTGGGACGCCTTTATAAAGATTAGACCTCCAGCTTTCCTCTGTATGCCTCTAAGATGAGAGATGACAGTCCCTGTCCACCCCAACAAAACTCTAACTCAGTGCAGCTTACAGCTACCTGAGAAACTTATTAGTGTTATTATTATTCCAAGCAGCAAAGAATGTAATGAGACAATCTAGTTGACATGTATAATGATGCAAATGGGTCTTCTGGTAGAGGCTAAGGTGGTAAGGAATGCCTCTCACCAGAAACTGCTGAGGTCAATAACATCACCTGACCACAAAGAGTCAAGCAGTGAGGTGGAAAGGGAACTCCTGAGTGGTCCCCGAAAGCCTGGCCAGGAGCAGCAGCCTGGGCGCTGAGATTAGATTTAGAGATATGAGAGGCAGAAAGGGTGAGGAAGAACAACAGGGCCAGAGGAAACAGGTAAGCAGTTGAAACACTGACCTGGTGCAGGTGCTATCCACAGCTGGATTTCAGAGGCTCAGTGCATTGTGGTTGTGGAGTGTGGGAGAACTATCTGCATGCAAAAGGCTGAGATGGGACAGATAGGGGGGTGTGCGTGAGCGAGGCTGGCAAGACCTCAAGTCTCTCTCCAATGGAGTTATAGATATTTTCGTGACTCCAGGATGAAATGCAGTCTCCTCAGCAAGCCTGTACAGAGCTTAGAGATCTGAGCTCTTAGTGAGTGATCTGAGCTGTCTTCTTCTTCCATAAGCAGCCCAGGGGCCACTCAGTCAAAACACAAGCATCTCTGGCATCTCTGCTCTTTTCACCCTTGGCACACTCCTTTAAATACTTTAATCTCATGAATTAATTAATTAATTAATTTATTTATTTATTTTCCACAGGGGAGACTGGACTCCTGGAAGGCAAGGTCTTGTGTCTTCATTATCTTTCTGCCATGTAATTCAGTGTCAGGCATAGTGGGTGCTTAATTAGCATTTTTTTACTGACTGGATAAATGAAATTGTGATGATCATGTAAATATTACTTGTAAAGTCAGTAGCCTGATCAGTAACCAGATCCCTAAACTTTACAGCAGCTGGTTGAAAAGTACCTGTAGAGATCTGGGGTCTTTCCAAACATAGGCAAAGTAAGGGAGGTTAAAAAAAAAACAATTTCCAGAAGTTAAAGACTTACATTTATCAGTTAAAGTAGCATTATTTTCAGTCTTCTCATAGTTCTTTAGTTCTTTATGGGCATTTTGGTCATGCTTTCAGTTAGGGAATGAGAAATACAGACTTTATAATTGAGGTGAGACTGCAGCAGACATTTCTCTGTTTACTTACTGGCTGTCTCCAAGAAAGGTACATTGTTGGTCATATGGCAGAGGAAGGAAATCCTACGTGCCTTTGTCATGAGACAAGGAGAGACTCATGTCTGCGTGGTGGTGTTGTGTACACAAACAAGCTGCTAGATAATTCAAATGGTTGGACCGTCAATGACTTGCTTCTAAAACGGTCAGATGTGACAGACAGGCTTCCGGATTCCAGTGACCACGTGTGTGCATGTCTATTACATTTTCAACACGTTTCTGGAAATTTATTGGAAAATATTCAGATTTTCATAGTTTTGTGTGTTTAAGTTTAGCCCTGAGAGTTTAGGATGAGAGAGGCTAATTATTTCTTCTTATGTCAGTGCCCTGAAGTTTGGTTCTTAGGGTGCCTCATTTAGAATCCTGGGCTGCTTCATTCTTCCTCCTCAGATAAATAGGGACTCGTAGGAGTAACACTACATAGGCCTGGGATGGGCGGCCATGGGGGACCTCCTGTCCATTCTTACAGAGCATCGAGATGAAGGGCAGCGGTAGTGTCCTGCACGATCTCCTGGTCAGAGCAGGCTGAGAGGCAAACCCAGCCTCTCCAAGAGAAGAAGTCAGGTAGGAAACCAGCTTAGAAGACCCTGGACTGCTGCCAAGGGAAGAGGCTGGGCTTGAACTTCAGGGAGCTGAGTCTGGAGCCATTCCTGAGCTAAGGAGCAGACAGGTACTTATTTATCTGGTTTCCCACATAAGTGGGTAAAAACATAGTAAGAATAATTAAAGAGATAGTAGAAGCACTTTTCAGCAGGGGTTAATTGTTCAAGAAGGCTTTGCTTTGAAGTGTGGAAGTAACTCAGGGAATCAGGTTGGAGAAACCTACCTGGGTGCAGGGCTGGCTGTGAGATTGAGCACCAAAACTCCAGTACACAATGCTCAGAGAGATGTGTGGCAAATCTACATCTGATAGTGGCTAGAATGATTTACCCAAGGGAACCTGTTTAGAAGAAAGCAGAGAGCGGTAGCAGAAGGTGGGGGGTGTCACTATGTAAATGAGGGTGTGGGGTGGAGTGTGGAGGAAGCAGCCCCTGTGTACCCGTGCCAGGTGGTTTCTGTGGGAGCCCAGGTATTGCCTGGAGGTGGGGGGAGCTGGGTTGTGACTCATGAGGGGCAGACTGACGACTGACACTGCACAAAGGCAGCTTCATAATTGTGTATACCGTAGCCTACATTTACAGCTGTGTTACACGGAGAAACTCTGCAGGACAACAACAAAAGCTGTGTATAGAAAGAAAGGCTGGTATGCAATCCACTGAGCATCTGGGGGCCATGCCTGACTGCTTTTCCTTCTGCTGATGTATATTTTCTAAATTTTCAGTACCAATAAATTCTACTTTAATAATGGAGACTAAAACAATAAATTTGATTTGTTGTTTTAGGGTAAGATAAAAAGGCTCTTACAAAACATTTACACCTGGCTTCACATTTACACTTTATTTTTATTAACTACTAAATTGTAAGGATTAGAGGCTCGGATAGTTGAAAGCAATAGAAAATTCAAACTTTGCAGTTGGCCTCAGTTATAAATGCATGGCAATGCTCATTCTAATTCCTGCATGGACGTTGATTGAATTCATGTCAAGGAGCCCCTTGACCTTTGGGAAAGAGCATGTCAGAAAGTAAATAATCTGTTAATAAACGATCACACACACAGGACACAGGTCAAGCTTTGGGAGGGAGACATCCAAATTACATCAATAAATGCAGACGTTTGATACATGACATATTTATTTATTTATTTATTTATTTTTATTAAATCATAGCTGTGTACATTAATGTGGTCTTGGGGCACCATACACTAGTTTCATAGACTGTTTGACACATTTTCATCACACTGGTTAGCATAGCCTTCCTGGCTTTTTCTTAGTTATTGTGCTAAGACATTTACATCCTACATTTACAAAGTTTCACATATGCCCTTATAAGATGCACCGCAGGTGTAATCCCACCAATCCCCCTCCCTCTGCCCCCCTCCCCCCTCCCATGACATATTTAGAGCTGGATATGCCTTGGGGGCACAAACCTTTTGACTGTACTTCACCTCTAAGTATTTTGTTCCTTTGTTCCCTCCACACTAAGACATTGTGAAGGAAATAGAGAAGACATATTCTGTTGTCACTGAGCTAAGGTTCTCCCGGGCTATCCCTGCAGTCACCTCTTTCCTGTATACCAGTTCTGCCCAGGGCCACTGTCACCAGGTGGCTAAACCTTTCCCACAATATAAACCCAGTAGCTATAGGCTTTGCTTCTCTTTTAACTCTTCTCCAAATGCCCTTCATCTCTTGCCGTCTCCACACATCTCTTCCTAGTGAACCACATTCCTTGCCCACTACACCAGAATGGTCTCATACAGGTCTGACAATTAAGTTCGCAACCTTGCCACCATGCACTGACTTCAGAAGTGCTGTGTAAGCAACTCAGTAAGGTTTCATAACCTTGGCATGCCAGGGTCTCACAGCTGTGTTCCTGTCAACATGTGGAGAGTCTCATGCCCTCCTGCTGGGGGGTGTCCATTATTGTTGTGTATTTTCATGTGCCGTATGATGACAGTCTGATGGCCAGTCCAGAAAAAGAGTTCTAACATCATTTTGAAGGGTGGATGAGGAGCTGCCATTGGTGTGTCACTTCCCAAGAGGGGTGCTGGGGAGGTGACCATTGTCAGCAATGAGGTATGTAGTGGGTTTTCTAGGACAGGTTTGTGAACTTAATTTTCAGACTATTATGTTTCATTTAATGGCCTGAGGTTTTTTTAACTACCGTCTTGCTTCTAATACCGCTGGAGTATTTTCTGTGATAGAGTTTAAATTCAGCACTAGTGCCTGAAATTCTTCCTTACACGTGCCTAATACTTTCTCATTGGGCGTCTCTAGGGGATGTTTTAATTGTATTGGACTGCTGTGCTTGCTATTAGTTTAAAGAAGCAATAACCATCTCTTTTTTTATTTATTATTAAATCATAGCTATGTACATTAATGCAATCACAGGGCACCATACACTGGTTTTATAGACCATTTGATATATTTTCATCACACTGGTTAACATAACCTTCCTGGCATTTTCTTAGTTATTGTGTTAAGACATTTATATTCTACATTTA
>CAUYPK010137670.1:0-22196 GCA_963574355.1 Loris lydekkerianus
GTTTGCAATAAACCAAATGCAAAATTTTTAAAAAATAAAAAAAAAAAAAAAAAAAAAAAAAAAAAAAAAAAAAAAAAAGACATAGACAAACCTAGCTAGCCATTTAGACATCAGCCATTAGTAATAAAGGACAAGAAACAAAACTTCTTTCATCTGAGGCTCCTGACATATTACCAAGGCAGAACTGTATTTTCAGTTTTATGACACACTCCAATAACTCCAAGTAACCGATGTTGTGTATGCTATTATTTATTTCCCTGATTTTGGTGTAAGCCCCAGTTACTCTAGAAAGCAGCTTGACAATGCATAACTTCTCCATTAGGAATATTTTTATGAAGCCCATAGTTACAAGTTCATTTGGTATTCACTGTAATAGCACATACGATAATGAATTCATTTAGTATTCATGTTGATAATGCACACACCATTTAGTAACTAGTTAATGAACTGAGTGGAGCTCTTTATCCTTCCTGGGTTTTATAAGAAATCTGCTCATTTATTTAAATCATCAACTTTTTAGCTTCATTTTGCACTTGCTAGCTTTTTTTGTTGTTGTTGTCCTCCAAAGTCCAAGTGCAGAGCTGCAGCAAGGGACAGCTTTCTCTGGATAATTGAAACCCAGTAACACAGGGCCATAAGGCAAGGAGATAGAGCAACTAAGTGTAATTATGTTCACATTTATTGCAGGTCAGTTTTGATTGTTTTATTCTGAATACTAAAAATCACCAAAATAATAATACTATTTATGCACCTGGCTCCAAACTAATTTAAAAGTGCTGTTTTATCCTCATTTTACAGATTAAAAAACAAACTCAGTAACTGAAGTACAGAAAGGCCAAGTTCAAGTTTACATGGTAATTAAGTGAAAAATCTGGAGCTGTTATCTTCAAATAGTCCCAATGAAGTCCCCCCACATAGCCTTCATTGCCAGTCTCTTAGCTTTCCTTTATAAAATAATAGTATATGTACATCTTTTGTAAATGATAAAAATCCTCCTGAAACAATTTGCAAAGTAAAATGTCAGACAGCTTTAATAATCTACAGTGAATTACTGCACCAAGAATTGGCAGAAGCCAGCTGTGTTCTGTGGGTAATTTGCAGGACAACAACTGATTACTTTTAGGTAGGGTACAGACTAAGTAATACAGGAAGAATTTCACTTGGAACCCATCTCCACAAAGTAAAATATGGCATACTCCAAAGTAAAGCAAACATTAAAAAGAGAAATGCAGAAAAAAAGGAAATAGAGTTTTCACCAGCAAAGTTGAGGCCATGGGTAGAAGTCAGGTATTACATGGGGTTTCAATTATCACAGTAGGTTTGTTCTTGTCAAAACCATCGAACAACATCTACAAGACACACAAAAATCTACAAGGGGAGGAAGAATAGCAGGCCCTGATTCCTTTTTTTAATATGTGCACAAATCAGTAATCTTACACAAGAGATAAACAAAGCCTAAGAAGGTATGTGACTAAAATGACATCTGAATAAAATGTTACCTTTGAGCACTGAGAAGTTGCAGAAGTCAGAGGAAGGGATGAGAATTATTTATTAATGTATACTCTTACCAAGCACCTTCTTATAAAATGTGATAAAGTAAAATATTATAAAATAAAATTCTGGATAGTTATTTTTTAATTTTTGGGGGTTCTGTTTTTGTTTTTGCATTTTCTTTTCACATTAAAGTATTTTTTTTAGTAAAAAGCAGTTTTTGGTTGATAGCAAAATTGAAAGGAAGGTACAGGGATTTCCCATATACCGCCCTGCCTTCCACACACACATCCCCCCATTAGCAACATCTCTCACCAAAGTGGCATGCTTGTTACAATGGAGGACTGCACTGGCACGTCAATCACCCAAGGTCAATGGTATACACTACGGCTCACTCTTGGTGGTGGACATCCCATGAGTTTAGACAAGTACGTAACGATGTATGCCCTTCCATATACTATCATACAGAGTATTTTCACTGCCTTAAATGTTCCCTGTGCTCGGTCTAACAGGCAAAACTGTCACAATAGTTTTGCCTTTTCCAAGTGTCATAGTTGGAATTACACAGCAGTGACCTTTTGGTTTGGCTTCTTACTTTCATTTGGGAATATGCATTCAAGTTCATTCCCTGTCATTTCCTGACTAGAAAGTTCACTTCTTTCTAGTGCTGAATAATACTCCATCATCTGGGTGAGCCACAGTTTATCCATTCTTGTGATTTCCAAGTTTTGGCAATTATGAATAAAGCTACTATAAACATCAATTGCCAGTTGCTGTGTGGATGTTGGTTTTCAACTCGACTGTATGATATGATTAATTTTATAAAAAGCTGCCAAACTGCCAAGGTGGCCGTACCATTTGCATCCACAACAGCAGTGAATGAGAGCTCCTGTTCTTCCACATCTCTGCCAGCATCTGGTGTTGCCGGTACTCTGGATTTGGGCTAGTCTGATAGACATGGAGTGATATCTCATTGCTATTTAATTTTGCATTTCTCTGTTGACATGTGATGTGAAGCATCTTCTTAGATACCTATTTTCCATCTTTATATCTTTCTCAGTGAGATGTCTGTTAAGGTCTTTGGCTCCTTTTTAAATTGGGTTATTTTGCTATTGTTGAGTGTTAAAAAGTTCTTTGTATATTTTGGTTAGCAATCTTTTACCAGATGTTTTGAATGCAAATATTTTCTCCAGGTCTGTTGCTTGTCTTCTGCTTCTCTTGACCTTGTCTTTCATAGAACACAAGATTTTAATGGAGTTATGCTTATTAATTTTTTTTATTGATTGTGTCTTTAATGCTATATCTAAGAAGTCATCACCAATCCCAAAGTCATCTAGGTTTTCTTCTATGTGATTGTCTATGAATTTTATAGTTTTGAATTTTACATTTAGGTCTATGATCCACTTAGAGTTAAATTCCATGAAAAGTCTGTGCTTAGATTCTTTTTTTTTTTTTTTTTTTATGCAGATGTCCAGTTGTTCTAGTACCATTTGTTGAAAAGGCTATCTTTGGTCCATTGTGTCACCTTTGGTTCTTTGTCAAAGAACAGTTAACTACATTTGTGGGGGTCTATTTTTGGTCTCTGTTTCATCTCAGTGTGGTGGCCACGCTATCTTGATCATTGTTGCTTTGCTGTAAATCTTGAAATGGGGCAGCCTCCAACTTTTATTGTGGTGGCTATTCTGAGTTTTCTACCTTTTTATATACACTAGAATTAGTTGGTTGAATCTACAAAATAACTTGTTGAAATTTTTATTTATCTGTGCCTTTATTTCATTAAAGGTACAGATTAAATTGGGAAGAACTGACATCTGAACAATATGGAATCCTCCTATCCATGAAAATGGAATATCTTTTCATTTATTTCACTCTTTGATTTTATTCATCAGAGTTTTTTCATCTTTCCTCAAATAGAGCTTATACATATTTTGTCAGATTAACACATAAGCATTTAATTTGTTGGGTTCTAATGTAAATGGCCTTATGTTTTGTATTTTCAAATTCCACTGTTCATTGCTGGTATATAGGAAAGTATTGCATATGGACCTCGCATCCTGCAATCTTGTCATACTCACTTGCTATTTCCAGAGTTTTTAATTTGTCGATTCTTTCAGTCTTTCTACATATATGATCATATCACCTGTGAACAGTAACAGTTTTATTTATTCTTTCCCAAGCTATATACATTTTCTTCTCTTGTCTTTTCAGATTAGCTTGGACTTTTAGTACAGCATTGAAAAGGTGACATAAATGGGAATCTCTTTGCTTTGTTCCTAATCTTAGTAAGAAACTTTTTATTTCTCACCATTATATATGATGCTAGCTGTGAATTTTATTATATTTTGTCAAATGCTTTTATTGTATCTATTGATATTGATTGTGTTTTTTCTAGTTTGCTAATGTGATTAATTATATTAATTAATTTTTAAATGTTGATCCAGCCTTGCATACCTGTAGTGAAACCCACCTGAATGTGGAATATAATTAGTATGATACACTATTAAATTCAGTTTTCTAATATTTTGTTGAGGGTTTCTGTGTCTATGGTCATAAGAGATATTGATCTGTGGTTTTCTTTTTGTGAAACATCATTGTCTGGTTTTGGTTTTAGGGTGATTCTGGCATCATAAAATGAATTTTTAAGATTTTTCATAAGAAATTATATGAAATTTGTTGTGATTTCTTTCTTAAACATTTCATAGGATTCACCAGTGAACCTTCCTCTCTGTTTTGGAAAATTATTAATTATTGACTCAATTTCTTTACTAGCTATAGGCATATTAAAATTGTCTATTTGTGTGTGTGAGTTTTAACAAGTTGTGTTTGTCAAAAAATTGGTCCATTTCATCTAGGTTGCCAAATTTATTATTAGTAATATTTCTTCTTTTTCTTTTTTTTTTTTTTTTTTTTTTCTTTTTTGCCATTTTTGACCTGGGCTAGGTTTGAACCCGCCACCTCCAGTATATGGGGCTGGCGTCCTACTACTTGAGCCACAGATGCTGCCCTATTCATAGTATCTCTTTATTATATTTTTAGTTTTTGAAATGATGGAATGATGTCTGCCTCTTTCATTTCTAATATTAGTAATTTTTAACTTTTTTTCTTTGTTTATCTAACAAAGATATTAATTCTTATTAATTCTGTTGGTTTTGTTGATTTCATTTCGTTGATTTTTCTCTATTGATTTTGAGTTTTCAATTTAATTGATTTCTGATCCAATTCTTTCTTCTGCTTACTTTGGATTTTATTTGCTTCCCCCTCCTCCTAGTTTCTTTGGTAGAAACTCAGATTATTGATGTTAGGTCTTCCTTCTTTTCTAATATGCATTCAAGGCTAGACATTTCCCTATATAAGCACTTTATTATACTCCACAAATTTTGACAAATAGTTTTCATTTAGTTCAAGTTTTTTTTATTATTATTAATAAATCATAGCTGTGTACATTAATGCAATCATGGGGCACCATACACTGATTTTACAGACCGTTTGACACATTTTCATCACACTGGTTAACACAGCCTTCTAGTTCAAGATATTTTTAAATGTCTCTTAGGATTTCTTCTTTGACCCAGAAGTGTGTTGCTTAATCTTCACATATTTGGAATTTCCCAGTTATCTTTTTGCTATTAATTTTTGTTTAATTCTACTGTCAGAGAGCAGACATTGATTTTACTCTTTTAAAATTTTTGAGGTGTTTTTTATGACCCAGAATATAGTCTACCTTGGTGAATGTCTCCTGTGACCTTCAGAAGAGATATATTCTGCTGTTGTTGAAAGAAGTAGTCTACAGAAGTTAAATTATATCCAATTGATTGATGGTATTATTAAGTTAAACTTAGTATTTCCTTAGTGTCTGTCTGCTGGATCTGTCCATTTCTAAGAAAGAAATGATGACTTCTCCAACTACAATGAAGAATTAATCTATTTCTCCTTTCACTTTCTTATCAATGTTACCCTATGTTGTTTTATACTCTGTTGTTAGGTGCATACATGTTAAGAATTATTATGTCTTCTTCAAGAATTGAATTCTGTATCATTATGTAATGCTCTTTTCTTGCTATGCAGTCTGCATTGTTTAAAACTAATATAACTTTTCCTGCTTTCTTTTGATTACTGTTAGCTTGCTGTATTTTCCTCCATCCATTCACTTTTAATCTACATGTATCTTTATTTGAAAGTATATTTCTTGTAGACAGCATATAGTTAGGTCTTGTTTTTTAATCCACTCTAACAGTTCCTGCCTTTTAATTGGTGGACTTAGATCATTGTATTGAAAATACTTATTGATACAGTTGGGTTAATATCTACCATATTTGTTACTATATCATATTTAGTGATTTATTCTTTGTTCCTATCTTTGTTTTCCACTTTTTTCTGTTTTTGAATTGAATATTTTTAGTTTCATTTTCTCTCTCTCTGCTTTGCATGTCAGTTACAGACCTTTTTAAACTTTTTCTGATGGTTCCCTAATGTTTGTATTATACATTTACAAGTAATTTACCTATATACTCGAGTATAAGCCAAGTATTTTCAGCACAAAATTTGTGAGTTCGGGTTTTTCAGCACAAATTTTGTGCCGAAAAAACTCGGCTTATACTTGAGTATATATGGTAAGTCTTCTTCAAACAACACTACACCACTCATGGTCAGAGTATTTTTATAATAATCTTTTATAGTAAGATTAATTTATCCTTAGTTCCTCCTCCTCCCATTCTTGTAATAGTAATGGTCATTTGTTTCACTTATATATAAGTATATAAGCATATTTAAGTGTATATGTTATATATACACATACATACTATATACAAAAGTATACATAATAAATATATTGTTGTTATTATCATTTTGCACAAACTGTCATCCATAAGAACTATTAAAAAAAAATAAAAATTTTAAAAATAGGATTTATTTGTTTTTTGTTAAATAGGGCCTCACTTTGTTACCCAGGCTGGAATGTACTGGTATGATAACATCTCTTAATCCTCAAACTCTTGGGTTCAAGTGATCTTCCAGTCTCTGTCTCTTGAACAGCTAGGATTACTGGTGTGCTGCACCACATTTGGCTAATTTTTGAATTTTTTTTGTAGAGATAGAGTCTTGCTATGTTGCCCAGGCTGATATCAAACTCCTGGCTTCCAGTGGTCCTCCCATTTCATCTTTCCAAAGCTGTAGGATTATGGGCATGAGCCACAGTACCCAGCCTGTTTTTATTTTATTTTCATTTATTTCTATTTTGATGATCTTCCTTTCTTTATATGAATCTATTTCTGACCTATATTATTATCCTTCTTGCTAAGAACCTTTCCTACAAGACAGGTCTATAAGGCAAAAAATTCTCTTAATTTTTGTCTGAGAAAGCCTTTGTTTTTCCTACACTTTTGAAGGGTAATTTTGCAGGACCCAGGATTCTAGGTTGGTGAGTTTTCTCTCTCACCACTTTATTGTGTTTTTGTTTTTGTTTTCTTTGTTAAATCATGACTGTGTACATTAATGCATTTATGGGGTACAATGTGTTGAATCAATAAACAGTGTGGAATGCTTACATTAAACTGAATGACATAACCATCACCTTGCTTGCTTATTTGTTGTGGTAAGACATTTATACTCTACTCTTAATATATATTTACTCATCTAAAAGTAAGGGTTTTTCCCTATTCCCTGACTTCTTTGAGGATTTTTCTTTATCTCAATTTCCCATACTTTGAAAATTATATGTCTTAGCTATACTTTTATTTTTTAAATCTTGTTTGGCATTCTTTGAGCTTCCTGGGTCTGTGGGTAGATGTCTGTCATGAATTTGGGGGAAATTCTCAGTTGTTATTTTCTCAAATATTTCTTCTACTTCTTTCTCTTTCTTCTCCTCCTGGTATATCCACTGCATGTAAGTTAAACCTTTTGTAATTGTCCCACAGTCCTTATGTATTCTCTTGTGGTTTTTTTCCCAGTCCTTATTCTCTCTGCTTTTCAGTATCAGAAGTTTCTATTAACATGTCTCAATCTCAATAATTATCTTCTCAACCAAGTTCAGTCTGCTAATAAGCCCAGTGAAATTACATTCTTCAGTTGTGTTACAGTGTTTTTGATCTCTGGCATTTCTCTTTTGGTTCTTTCTTAAGATTTCCATTTATCTGCTTATGATCCCCATTTTTTTGCATGCTACCTGTTTTATCCATTATAGCCCATATCATATTAATTATAAGTGTGTTTTATTTTATTTAAAAATTTTTAGAGACAAAGTCTTACTTTGTTGCCCTGGGTAGAGCACCACAGCAACCTAAAACTCTTGGGTTCCAGAGAGCCTCTTGCCTCAGCCTCCCAAGTAGCTGGGGTAGAGGTTTGCACCACCATTCCCAGCTAATTATAGATGTTTTTCATTACTCATCTGATAATTCCAAATCTCTGCCATATCTGAATCTGGGCCCTTGCTTTCTTTGTCTCATCAAACTGTGATTTTTGCCTTCTAGTATTCCTTACAATATTAAAAACATTTTTAATTGACACATTATAATTGCACATGTTTATGGAACACATTTTGATTGTTCAATGTATACATTTGCTATATAACTACTGGCCATCATAGATCTTCTCTCTGATAAATAGTTCACTGAGTGAACCAATGACTTTATTTTTAAAAAAACAAACAATCACCAAAGTACTATGTGTTGTCTATATTCATTGTGTATATCTTTAATCAGAGAATTTGATTCATTTAGATTCCAAGTTATTACTGAGAGATAAGAACACACCCCTGCCATTTTGTTAAATTTCTTTCTGGTTGTTTTCTAGGCCCTTTGTTCCTTTCTTCCTCTCTTGTTATGTACCTGTGTGGTGTGTTGGTTTCTGTGGTGCTAAGCTTTTTTTCCTTTCTCTTATAATTTTTTCCTGAAGGCTTAAGTAAGGTGGTGGTAAGGTGCAAGGGAAGGAGAGCTTTACATAATCCCTTGATGGTCTCAGCCTTCTGTGAGCCTGCACTTCTGGTCTAAGCACTTCACAAGAGGTTCTTAGTTTCCATCCCCTTTCACGTGGGTCAGGAGGGCTAACGTGGAGTTGGGTAGTTCCCTTCCCCAAGCAGAGTGTTAGAGCTGACTAGAATCTGAGTTAGTGAGTTAGGCTTTGACATTAACCCAGTAGGCTAGGCCCTGGTTCACTAGCTTCTCTTATGGGCCTTACTAAGAAGAACAGAGTGCTCTGACATATTTCAAAATGGTTCGTTTTCTCCTCCCCCTGTCAGAAGCACAAGGAAATACTTTTCTGATATTTATTGTAAGAACCTGGTCGAGCTCCTGGAGAAAAACTTGCCAAAATGTGGGGCCCCTAGGAATGGATCACCCTGGTGTTTTTGGTTTTTATTGTTTTAGCCATGGCGTCAGCTGAGCTCACAGCAACCTCAAACTCCTGGGATCAAGCAATCCTCCTGCCTCACCCTCCTAAGGTGCCCACCACCATGCCCAGCTGATTTTTCTATTTTTAGTAGAGACGGGGATCTTGCTCAGGCTGGTTTCCAACTCTTAAGCTCAAGGGATCCTCCTAAGAGTGCTAGGAATACAGATGTGAGTCACCACACCTGGCCAGGGGACACCCCTGGTACTTTTAACTCTCAGATGTCATAAATTACAATTGGAAGATGCCACTCTGTCCTAATAACAATTACAATTTATAAATTACAGTGGGTTTTCCTACTGCAGCCCTTTCTCCCACCCTGGTTTTCTCTCAGAGCCTCTGATAAGCTGTGACTCCCTGCATTTCCCTATCTGTCTCTCCAGTCTTGGGTGAGTTTGCTTTGAACAAACTTTCCTACAAACCCAAGAAAAGGTGTTGACTTTTCAATCTGTTCAGCTTTTTAATTGCTATTAGGACAGAGTGGCATCTTCCAATTTCTTTATGTGAGGAAATAGAAACCGGACGTGAGTAAATTGTTTTTTAACCCCTAAGTCCAGAGATAATAGATTACACATTGTTAGCCTGTGAAGACTTCTTCAGAGACAATAATTGAGACTTAAATTTGCCTCTGAGTTTTCTAGACACCAGTGTGAAATAGTGAAATGGGTTCCATACAGGAGCCATGTTGAATAATATATTAGAAATGATCTTCTATAATATTCCTAAACTAATACAATAATGGGATTTGTGAAAGTATTTCTTATAGTCTTACCTTAATGAAAGGGCTGAGGACCTTAAGCATGGAAACATCTTCCCATTAAAAAGTTACTCTGATGTGTTCCTACCTCTATTATTCAGAACAGGTAAAGGTATCTAGTCCATCTCTTCAATTTCAGAGATGAGAAAAGAAAAATATAAAGAATTTGTTTATATTTGTTTATATTTTGTTTATATGTTTAATATGTTTATTTTCTTCTCTAATACTATGTACTCTACTGTTGAAAGATCTTACTACCTGAAAAAATATATATTTACAAGTTGATGATTTTACCCCATTGTCTCTCTTAAAAACAAAAAAAAAAAAACTAAGACATTTATAACTTCTCATCAGAGATTTTGATCAGCATGAACCAGACATTTTCTCTATACTGAGCTGACCTAATTGGAGTCAAAAGAAAAGAAACCATGAAGTGTTATTATAGATCAATATAAAGCTTCCCTCAGGCTTTTGAAATAGGTAAAAATCTTGAGAATTGTTAATATAGTCCTTTGCCTGAGAATCACTGGATTAGGTCATAGGAAAATATATGTATACATTTTTATATGTGTATTTATATGTATTATATATTATATTTAAATATATTTATATCTGCTTATATAAATCCCCCAACCTCTTCTTAATTAATCTAGTCATTCCTCTAACAATGACAGTGTGTATGTATGTATATTTATATGCTTATATATAAATATACATGTAAGCATTATATATAAGCATATATATACATACACACTGTCATTGTTGAAGGAAGAAAGAGAAGAGTAGATGATAATGGGCAGAGGAAAGGGGAGCGAAAGGGAAGGAAGGACGCTACCCAAATTAAAGAAAACAATGAAGACAGCGAATAAGAAAGATGAAAATACCTTTTATTTACACCATGTAGCCAAGACTGCCTGCACTGTGTAGTACTAGACTAAATGCTTTATAAATACAATCTCATTTAGTTTTCATATTAGTACCAGTTTGGAAATGAAACTAAGACAGAGACAGCTCATGTTCACACGACAAATATAAGACCAGGATTTCAATTTCTAGTCCATCTGATTCCAAAGTGCTGTGATCTACAACACTGTACTTTTCCCAGTGAAATAAATGAGAAAACACTTTAAAAGATGAAAAGGAAGACATATATGAATAGAAGTCTGAAAGAAGGATGGAGGAAAGGAGGCCGGGGTGTACAGGGTCCCGCAATAAGGAAAGAAACGGAAGTGGTGGCCTGGCTGGCCTCCAGTTACTTTTCTTGTGTCTCTGCCTTGTAAGAACATAGAAGTTTTCATTACTGTTGGGTAATGGATGGCAGATCATATGGGAATGGACACTAGATAAAGTGCACATATAAAAGTAAATATGGTAAGAGGCTTTGAAACCTGTCTTGCTTCTAGCTCAGCACACTTTAGATTTGTCTCTCATTCTGGGCAGACTATCACATTCTAACTTCATTTCTAAAAGTCACCTCTTTGGCCCAGAAGATGCCCTGGCTTTAAATAAAAGATATGAAACTACTTCTTTATTTTATGTGAAATACTCCAGGTGAAATTTATAAAATGCAAGCAAGACACAAAGTTCCATTCTTAAGATAAACCAATTTATGGAAGCTAAGGGGAGCAAACAAATCTATCTCCCAACTTAGTAGGGTGAAATAATTCTGTGGCTTGTCGTGTTCTTTATAAAAGCCAGAGTTTCAATAGATTTGATGCAGCACCACTGCTGAAAAGAGCTGTCAAAGATTGCCAAAAATAGAGATAATCCTTAAATAAAATAAAAACATAACCACTGTGCAATTTTTGATTTTGAACATCTAAAAGACAGTGAACAGCACTGATATTTGGCTAGAAAGTTACTAGAAAAAAAAACCATAATATCAAAGACAAGCTGACAGGATTGGAAACGCTCCACCATGGTGAGTAAGTGCAGCGGTGAGAAGTGTACAGAAGTGGAGCCTTTCTCACGGGTTTGGCAGCTTCTTGAAAATCCATTCTCAGCCTTACATGAGAAAATCTTTTGTTTCCCCAAACACTTTGATCTCCTGCAGAGATACCTGGTGCTGGCACCAGGTCAAACCTTGCTCTAAGAGCCAGGTGACTCATGGTCTACCTTATGGCTTCAAAGTCCTGATGGCTGAAAAGGTAAATGATGACCACACCTTATATCATCCTAGCTTGCAGAAATAGTCTTGCCCTTAAAAAAAGGCAAAGGCTTCTGCTTGCCTTGGTAAAGATGGAAGCTTCATTTATGAGGCTAGCAGGCTGATGAGTGATCCTGTGATTATGGGCTAAATTATGAACCCCCTCATCCCCCAAGGACTGCATTTGGAAAGGACCTTTAAAGAGATGATTTAATTAAAATGAGGCCATTATGAGAAGCCTTAATCCAGGGACGAGTGTCCTTATAAAAAAGGGAAATTTGGACACACAAGGAGACATCAGGGGTGTGGGCCCATAGAGGAAAGATCATGTGAGGACATAGCAAGAAGGTGGCTACCTCAAAGTCAAAGAGGGTGGCCTCAAAATAAACCAACCCTGCTAATACCTGAATTTTCAACATCTAGCTTCCAGAATTCTAAGAAAATAATTTCTGCTATTCAAGCCAGCCAGTCTACAGTATTTTGTTATGGAAGATTTAGCAAACTAACATATCTGCCCTTTTTCTGAGTGCTCTGAGCTAGGATTTTAGGTGATAGTCTTTCCATTCTCTCCCAATCTCTCTCTGCCTCAACAGATCTGCTGGGCGAGATGGACAGTTGACAGTCTGGCTTTCCTACACGTCTCCTCTGTCTTCTTACTCCACCCTGCCCTTTATCTTCTCCTTCTACTCCTTCGCCGATACTCTAATAACCATTGGCCATTTTGAAGGCAGTGTTCCCTATTTTCCCATTCTCTTCTAACTACCATCATTCACTCTTTTGCATACGAAAAGATAATTTGCAATTGCAAAAGAAAAAAAATAAATCATTCCTGCAACTGATGGGAAACTTTTAGTCTAGATGATTGCACACTGAACCATACGTCATCATTTGAAGGAAATCAAAAAGGAATGATTTTTCGGATTTTTTTTCTCTATTATAAAGACAGTCTAGAGAAGGTGTCCTCAAACTTTTTAAACAAGGGGCCAATTCACTGTCCCTCAGACAGTTGGAGGGCCGGATTGTAGTTTAAAAAAACAAAACAAAACTATATGAACAAATTCCTATGCACACTGCACATATCTTATTTTGAAGTAAAAAAACAAAACGGGAACAAATACAATCACACTGCCTCATGCAGCCCGCAGGCCACAGTTTGAGGACCCCTGGTCTAGAGGCTCCATCTTGTCTCAGATGTTCTCAACATAATGCAAATTAGAATTGTTACCTTGGACATACCCCTGCATTTGTGTTTTTCCTAAAGTTCATTCTTTGTCCTAATCCTGAGGAATGTGTAGAAATGGGCTTTTTTTGGAGTTGGTTGTGTATTTCTTGAAGCATTTCCAAGGGATACAGGATGTAGGACCTCTAGGTTCAAACTAAGATAACACATGAGTCACCGGTTCTAGATTTCATGTCCCTGTCTCTATGGTCAAGAAAACAGGGAGAAAAAAGTCTAAAAGTTCTACTTGAAGGACTTGGAAGGATAGCAGGATGAGGAGAAAACTAACCAAAAGTATTATGTTTTCAAGGTAGCAACAACAGGGGAATGTTGATCAGCTAGGGTTCCTAACCAAGAGCCCATGGTGGTGGTGGGGTTGGGAGAGCCCCTGCGATTGTACACTAAAGTTTCAACGTATGTGAACATATACTGGGAAGGGACAGAGCATTTGGCTTTTATCAGATGGTCAAAGAGTTTCCAAAGAGTCTTTTTTTTTTTTTTTTTTTAACATTTTAATGATGCTTTTAATAAATTATTTATTAAATCATAACTGTGTACCTTAATGCATTTATGGGGTACAATATGCTGATTTGATATACAATGTGGAATGCTTACATGAAACTGATTAACATAACCGTCTCCTTGCTTACTTATTTGTTGTGGCAAAAACATTCATAATCTATTCTTAATAATATAGAAATGTATAATTGCATTATGCACATTAGGTTGGATGCCTTCAAAAACCCTCCCTCCTCCCAGCCTTCCTCCTCCCCTATCTATCCTCTTCCCTCCTTCTTTCTGGACTATAGTTATGTTTTACCATTCCTTTTGCCTATATACTGATTTCATAATAGTATTGAATACATTGGATACTTTTTTTCCCATTCTTGAGATACTTTACTAAGAAGAATATGTTTCAGCTCTGTCGAGGTAAACATAAAAAATGTGAAGTCTCCATCTTTTTATGGCTACATAGTATTCCATGGCATACATATACCACAATTTGTTAATCCATTCATGGGTCAGTGGGCACTTGGGTTGCCTCCATGACTAGGCAATTATCAATTGGGCTGCAATAAACATTCTGGTGCAAATGCAAATATCTTCGTTGTAAAATTATTTTTGATCATGGGTAAATACCTAGGGGATTTGCAGGGGGATTGCAGGATCAAACAGTAGGTCCAACTTTAGTTCCTTGAGTTTTCTCCAAACTTCTTTCCAAAAAGGACATATTAGCTTGCATTCACACCAGTGGTGTAAAAATGTTCCCTAAAGAGTCTTAAGAACCAATGAAGTAGTAATTAAGACTTTTCCACCATCTGCCTTGAGCAGTCCATAACTGTTCCTTGACCAAAGAGTCATCTATATAACCAGACCATGCCAAGGTCATTCAAGAGGATATAAAAATAATGAATATGACCAGGGTATGGTTGTTGTATAATAGGACTTATTTTTACTGCCCTAAAGTGAGAAGGGGGCAGGTGTAGCTTATTTAAGGATTAACCCACGAATGATAAGCTATTTTATTAAGTGCTTGCTCTATGGAATGCACTGTGGTACTAACATTACATGAATTTGCTCATTTAATCAGAACAACAGCCTTCTCTAGTAGGTTCTATTTTTTTTTTTTATTAAGTCATAAACACATAGATCATGTATACATTGATGCCTTTATGGTGTACAATGTGCTGATGTGAAGCAGGTTCTATTATTATCCCTATCTGTAAGATGGGGATGTGAGATTTAAGAGATTAAGTTGTCCAAGGTCACACAACCAGTAAGAAGGAAAATGTTTTAGTTATAGCCTACACTTTTGCCTAATTATATAATAGTACCTCCCAATGACATATTCATAATTCTCAATGACCAAGCAGTATGCTCAGTTCTCTTTTCCACAAAACTATAATTTTAATACTCGATTTTCTTTTCCCCTGTAATGGCTACAGTTTAGATACAGTGACAGTCGATAAAAACACACTCCATTTATTTTCAATTTGCCACCCATCTTGGATCTGTCCCACTGTGTCTCATCCCTTTCCCCACATATACCAACTTACCTTTCCAAGCTACCGAGATAGCCCACAATCAGCATAAATTAGGGATTGTATTTATTTGATGTTCCATTGTCCTTTGAGTTTTCTGTTCAAATGCACGTTTATTCTCAGGTACCAAAAACATTGCTATAAATTGGCCCTGGTATTCTCCTAATCATGTTTCTGGAAGTCATGATAGATAGAAGAGATTTTTTTGAATATCAAATCTAAATATAAAGCACCTTTTGATAGGTATGAAAGCCCAGACTTTTTGAAGTTCCTTTCACCCAAATGATGGGAGCTGCACATGTCCATCCACAGCACAGCACTACTTCTCACACTCCCTGGTGCTAGTCAAGGAGACAGTTTTCAGTCTGGCTCCCAAGTACCTTCCTCCACATAAAATCCCAAATGTAAATTTCTTTTTCTCACTTAATGGGAATGAGAAATAGTGAGAAAGAAATTTGTCTTTCCCTTCTTGGTTCTAGTTCAATGGTAGAAATGTGACCTCTGTAAGATTCAAGCCTTTCTTGCTGACATAATTCTTAATAAGCTCTTGGCCAAAAGCATCTTTTATCAGCACAGTGACAGGAGTGTAAGGCATGTGTAGCTAGAACAGTGATTTTTTTCCCAGTCACAAACTTCAAATTCTTCTTGGAGCTGGCCCAAGCCGTGTCAGAATTGTTATTCCCTGTGCCATGCAAAATAATCCTATTTTCCTCCTTTCATTAAAAAGCACCAGGTGGCAGGTACAGTATCAGAAAACCTTTGACCCATCAGTCACTGAACTTTGGATGTACACTTGCATTCTCAGCTTAAAGCTCTCTTAATCATAGACCTCAGTTCTTCCAGAAGTCATTCAGCAGAAGGTCACAGCTTTTCTTCTAAGACAGGTGCTTCCTATTTCCACGGACTCCACATTCTAAATGTATCACACTTTAAATAAAGACATCTAAAAATCCAAATTAAGGATGGGGCTATTTACCTCATAATGATTTGCTTTTGCTGACAGGTTTATAACAACATTTTTCCACATAATCATCTCGGTATTAAATTAACAAAATCTGATTTGCACACCATTTCCCCCAATGCATTCATCTAATTATATTAAATAAGAAGTAAGTTTTCAGGCCCTCTGTCCAATAGTTATCTCTATAATTTAATGTTAGCTTCAAACAGATAACTTTAGTTGAGAATTTTGCATACTTTTTGTTTTTGTTTTTGGGGGCTTTTTTGGTAGCAAACCATCAAGTACTGCCTATTCATCACCTTGTCACTTCTCCTGAGAACGTCTCCCTTCCTATTCCACCCCCATATTTCCATAAGACTGACACATTTTTGCATGATCCTAGTCCTCCATCCAAGCCACACTTGATTTATTCTAGGGGTGGGAAATTAACCCACGTTAGGTCAATAAAATATATTGCCTGGGATTCTTGAACTTGACATCAAGACAACAACAAAGCTGCCTCCTTCTTATGATAAGATGTAAAATACAAAACTTACAAGCTACAATCATTCATGTTTCTGCCATTTGGTGAAAGTGGGTTGGCAGTAAGAGAAAATGAACACAAAGAATAGGAACTGAGGGTCAGCCAGACCCGTCAGTATCTGCTTCCCTGGGGTCCCAGGGCCTCCCTGCATCCCCATGGCTTCACGGCTCTTTGGAGACCATGGTCCAGTAAAGGTCTTTTTTTCCTTAAGTTCTTGCAAGTTAGATTTCTGATACATGTGACCAAAAGTCCTAAATAATATTTTTATTAACATTCTTTGAAATTATATTTTGATTTTAAAACAGATCATCCTATGAAAGGAAGCTCTTCTGTAAAGTGGATATAATCATTTTAGGAATCCAGGCTATAAAACTACTGAAAAATGACTCAAGTCCTTACTACAGGCCTAACGGTAAGACTGGCAAGATGTAGCTGTCGGTCAACAGCAAGCTTCAAATACTGAGAGGAAGCACATCCCGTCTGCTAAGGAGGGAAGATCTCCTGAGTAGAACGGACCACTGTTAGGTATCTGGTGGCACAAAATGGCACCCATTCTCTCTTCTCTTTTTCACCAAGCCAAGTAGAAAAAACACTCAGTTTATTTTAATACACAGCAAAGCAGTATTGCATAAAGGTTCATAGACTAGACTCTCAAACCAGACCACAAATGGACTCAACTCAGGACTCTGCCACTAATGATCTGTGTGATCCTGGGCAGATTTCTTACCTTCCCTGTTCCTCAGTTTCCTAAACAGAAAAGTTGGGACAACGCATTGATCTCTGGGTTTTAGTCAGGGGTAAATGGGTTGACTTACACTGGTGTTACTAATGATTTTAGGTCTTAATAAATGTTAACTATTTCCTACTAATGTTGCTGTCACCATTATAGTCTCCCCCTCAAAGCAGTGATTTTCAACCAGTGTGCCACAGCATGCTGTGAAGAGGGTCTTAGGTGTGTCCTGAAAAATTTCAAAGATTATTAATTAAATTATTTTCGAAAGAAGTTCAAAGCACAGTAAGTGTATTCTTTTTTTTAACTCTCTTTTTCATCTTTTTGTTCACCATAATTCAAGTATGTCATGGAAGTTTAACTATAGGTTCAAGTGTGTCATAAGATAAAAAAAAAAAAAAAAGGTTGAAAACCATTGCTGTGAAGTATAGGATAGAATATTAGATCATAAGAATGTGAAACATCTGCTCGTAAGAGGAGAAATTTGTGGTGGTCTGGAAAATCTTAGTTAAGAATTATAAGGCCATGAATGGACCTTGACTTTTTTTTTTAATTGAGTTTATGGCCAGGTTCACACCTGGAATCCTAGCACTCTGGGAGGCCAAGGCAGGAGGATCCCTTGAGCTCAGGAGTTTGAGATTGCTGCGAGCTTTGATGCCACAAGAGTCTTTTGGAGACTCTGTATCCAAAATAAATAAATTAAATAAGTAAGTGAATAGATAGGTAAAGAAATTGAGTATAAATGCATGTACTGCAATTTTCTGTGGGAAGAATCATTAGTTTTCATCAACTAATCAAAAAGCCTGGCCTACAAGTGAAGAACCTCTGCTAACAAAAAATAAGGCATACAGGTTTTTATTTTTAGGATTTTTTTAAAACTTCAATTTCATAGAAGGGTAGATGTGATTAGCTTACATTGTTTGCATTTGTTAGGTAAAGTCTGAATTGTAGTTTTTTTAAAAACTGAAAACCAGAAATATTAGAGCTGAGACTAGACCACATACAAGTTAAAAAAAAAAAAAAAAAAAAAAAGGCTTAATGTTTCTCCCCACTACAAAGAGACAGCAGGGGTGACATTAAATACTGCTAACTGCTGAGAGTTACTAGGGCGGGGAAGAGAGAAAGAGAGGGGGAAGAAAAGGGGGAAAGAGGAAGCAAAGAGAGAGGAAGTGATCGTTTGAACAAGGCAGTAAGGAACACAATTTCGCCCATTTCCCTCAGGGCTTGTGCATCCTGGAGAGAAGTGGGGTGGAAAGTGGGAAAGTGAAGATTTGCTCCTTCAGCCAGCCCAGTGCTCACATTCCCTCCTCGTGCGACTATCAGGTTCTGACGCAGAGCAGACGTACTTCTCATACTTTACGGCCCTGGATGGGAGAAGCCTGTCGCCCTGGGGCACAGAACATGGGCTGAAACCTGGGAATAAAGCCGGTAGTGTTGGATTTGCTGAGAGATCATCTCAGTCTGCAATACACCATCTCCCTGAGATTTTTCAAGGGTAATTTTAATGACATATGTCCTCCATCCTTCATATTATAGAACTTATCAGTTGGAAACAGCCCTGTTATGTCCTGACTCAGTGCTAACATGTTGTATTTGAGAGTGACACAGAACGGTTGCAGCATGTGCTCTGTAAGTTTATGTGCAATGATTTCCTGACCTGAGCTCCCCTTTCACAGCTCCAGAATGTCACAGGTGTTATGTCATCACCATCTCATAAACAGTGGGAACATATATATTCATCGACTCCACAGTCCTGGAATGCATGGACCCCTTTGGGAGGAGATGAAATGGTAACACATTATTCTGTGAAGGTCCCATTTGTCATTTTACATTTTGTCCTTGACATCTGCTTGTAGCAAGATCTCATAGAGCACTTCTAGGCGTGACATTAGTCCAGTATTTTCATTGTGATATCCATTGACAACCTAATCTCTAGCTGAAAGGCTTTAAGCAAGTAAGAGTTTCGAAGCTTCAATCTGAGGAATCTCACATTTCTCATCTGGTGTTACATCACATCATATAATTGATCTTAGTTTTCAATTTATTAGTTAAATCCCAAAGGCCACACCTGGTATATAATCTGACAGACTCCACTGGAAAAAAAAGAAAGTATTTCTTGGTAGTATAGTATCAGCCCAGAACCTGCCTGTATACACAGTTCCTTAGGCAGAGTGAATACCCCTCTCTTGAAGCATACACTTATTATTATTTTTGTCCTAATTTTCTTAAAAATATGGAAGATACTTCATCAATACACAAATGAATTGGAGTTTAGTGGTCAGCCAAGAATTTGTTTGGTATGTCAGTGTCTTCAAAACTTTTTAAAGACCATGTCCTAACTGTGTAAAAAGCTAAAAAAAAAAAAAAAAAAAAAAAGTGAAACAAAACTCACTAAAATCAATATAATTTACACTTAACAGGTACAATGCATATGACCCAGGTGAGGAACACACTTACAACTTTGACTCAAACTGTAAAAAAGCAATTCCTGTAACCAAAACATTAGTACCCCCATAATATTCTGAAAATAAAATAAAAATTAAAAAACAACAATTTAAAAAATCATTATGAAATGAGTGCAAAACTGAAGTTTCTTTTGAAAATTTAGTCCCAAAATTGTGTTGTTAAGAAAAAAATATGTTACTCATTTGAAATGATATTTTAAATTCATGGATAACAGACAAATAATAAAAAAGCCAGGAACAAAGCAATTTTTCCATGCTAACATCACTTAATCACTTCCGTCCATCAATAGCCTGCACAATAATACTATGCAACATTTAGCCTGACCTCCTTCCTTTACTTGTAATTATCACCAGAAATGAGATATACCTGTGTCTGTTAACAGTTTTAAATTACCTCTATGTGATAATTTATGTTAATAGCATAATAGCATAACAATGATGGATAATGTGTACTAACATTTACAAATCAGTTGCAATGCATTCCAATTACAATTCTCTTCCTATCTCTCATCAGCAGCAAAATCAAATTAACAGTGCAACCATTAGTTACGGAATTATTCTAACTTGTAGATTCTTTACTTGGACATCTTTCCATTTACAGAACTGCTCTAGACAAACAGGCAAGAGAATCAACCAGCTCCTGCACAGTGCTGCTGATGGTTCTGTGTGCAGCAACAGGAGAAAATATTCGGGAGCGGGGGTTACACCAAGGACTCATGGTCTGGTGAAGGCCAACAAGAAGAGAATGCTGTGGACCTTACTTCAGAGTGAAATGGGTTCTGTTCCCTGGAATAACATGTACTGGATGGAAGCAAAGGAGCCAATGGTTCATCCCTCATCTGTGTCCCGGCCACAGACCAAGGTAAGGTCTGCACAAAGGTCTCCAAGGGTAGAGTTTCAATCGGCCTTCATTTCCTTAGAGTTCTTAGGAATCTCAGTGACTCAGCATTACCTGGAATGCTTGCAACAGCGCCAAGCTCACGTGAACTTCAGGTTCATCCCATCATTTTAAGGGAGGATAGGCCTTACAGAAACAAATCAAATATTTTACTCAAAGGCATCCCTTGAAATGTCCATTCCTTGAACAAATACATCATGCAATGCATTTAAAGAAAATGTTCTATAATTATGTGTACAGTTGAAAAAGGCAATGCCCACACTCCCTCTGATAGGGAAGCACAACAGTGCTCCCTTATCTAGGTAAACAGCCAGATGCTTTGACCGTAGGGAGCATTGTATTTCTTTGGGGATAGAACCAGATTCTTTTTTTAGGGAAGGCTTGAACTGTGGATGGTACCAATTCTGAACATATCTGTTCTACCACCACAGACGTCAGTTGACAGAATCGTTGTGCCCGTACGGCTTACAATCCCTTCACGTGCTCTCAGTATGTTAGACGCAGCCAGAATATTTTTGTTGCAAATAAAAAATTACGTAGCTACAATAGACCCCTCTAATTAAGGAATCCTGTAAACTATTACTTATCAGACCTAAAAGTTGGGAAGTTTATGCGTCAAAAATAAGACATTCCTTGCTTCTCTTCTGGATCCACCAGGTACTGGAGAATTCCTTTACTGCTGCATCTATAAAAATGCCGTCTCTCAAAGTCTGCGGCCAGAGTGGTTAAAAGCACTGTGCCTAAATTGGGTGAGCCTGGATCTGTTTCCCTTCCAGCTCTTGCTAACTATGTGAACCCAGGAAAATCACTTAACCTTTCTGTTTTAATATCCTTACCTTTTTTTTTTTTTTTGCTTTTACTTCCTTTCATATTTTATTTTTGGGGAAATTATTTGGGACTTTCACAGCCAAATGATTATCATGATTATTAACAATACATTGTTTTAACATATTGTATATATTTTTTTTATTATTAAATCATAGCTGTGTAATATCCTTATCTTAAAATTGGGAAAATAATAGTACTACTTCGGAGAAATGTTGGGCTGATTATGTGGACTATGCCCAGACTTAGGGCCCAGTAAACAATAATTCACCCATTATTCTACCAGAGAAATGCACAATAGACACATATGGAAAACAACTTAAATTTTAAAAGCCATAGCTGCACTGTCAATAATTGTCATACAGCCCTGGGTCATAAATGGCAGAAACAAGGAAGCCTCACATCGATGGTAGAAGGTGGTGACCTATCAATCCTTTGCTTCTATTGTTGCCCCCAACTCCAGAAATACTAACATTTACAAATCAGTTGCAATGCATTCCAATTACAATTCTCTTCCTATCTCTCATCAGCGGCAAAATCAAATTAACAGTGCAACCATTAGTTACGGAATTATTCTAACTTGTAGATTCTTTACTTGGACATCTTTCCATTTACAGAACTACTTTGGTCTTCTCTTGGGGGTGATACCACATGTGCTCCTGTGACACAGCATGTGACAAATTGACTGCTATCTTCCATTAGAATGAAATATTTGTTAGCGTTAATACAAATTTCAGGAATATCTTATGGGGCCTTTGG
>CAUYPK010137671.1:0-39186 GCA_963574355.1 Loris lydekkerianus
GAGGTGCATCTTACAAGGGTACATGTGAAACTTAGTAAATTCAGAATATAAATGTCTTAACACAATAACTAAGAAAATGCCAGGAAGGCTATGTTAACCAGTGTGATGAAAATGTGTCAAACGGTCTATAAAACCAGTGTATGGTGCCCCATGATCGTATTAATGTACACAGCTGTGATTTAATAATGAAAAAAAAAAAGAAAAAAAAGAAAGATTCAATGGTGAGTAAAATTCAGTGACAAACTAAAATACTCGATAAAATGTAGTTTATACAAATGAACCCACAAAAATTCTAACTTGTTCCCCAAAGACGGCATTTCTCAAATGAATGTGCGCTGGCCTGTGTGAAGACACAAGTGCACACAAGGCTAAAACAAGTACTTTAGAATTCCATAAATAACTGACACTGGAACAGTCTACTGACATTAAGTTTATAAATCATGAGCTTGCACAGCAGATCTGTAAATAATGTCTTACTTCCATTCAAGTGAGTCTGTTTGTCCTCTGTCTTCACACATGGCCAAAGGATACTCCCTTAGCACAACATTCAGAGCCTTTTTTTACTAGGGCAACATTTATTGATCAAATGTTAACTTCACTTAGTTAAAATGGTTTACAAGAATTGTATTCCTACCAAAAGTAAATCTAATACTTACAGGAAAAAAGTTAATACAACATATTAGAACAGAAAAGTAAAACATTCTCATTTAATTTTGTTATCTGTGTCACGGAAATTACCTAAGTTATACTTAGAGTAAATTATTTTATTATACGCATTTACCTTTATCTGCCATTTAACTTGTATCTATAGAAAATAAAAGAGTAAATACTCACTAATGTTAATTTAATAACCAATTAAATCTTTGACCCAAGCCCACCTGTAAATAGAAAAGGAAGGGGAATATATGTGCTATATGCTTTAATATTTATTCATCATAAGCGAGTTTGGTGTATAAGCCTCAAAGAGCTTCCTCCCGTAAAATTTTTTATTGTTCTCTGAAAGTCATTTTGGACTTGTTATAATTACTTGGTAAAAGGAAAGAAAGGCAAGGTAGAATTTCAGTGAATAATCTTTTGGTTCAGAAGCTTTAGGGTAAATAATATGGTAAGTCTAGACACAAAATCTCATGTCTTAAATTCTTCCCTAAAGGATGATGACTATATTAAAAAAAAATCTCAGACAACATCAGGTCAGGTGGATGATGAAACCCAAGTCCAATGACAAAGATAACAGAACAG
The DNA here is from genome assembly GCA_963574355.1 of Loris lydekkerianus. Classification (NCBI taxonomy): domain Eukaryota; kingdom Metazoa; phylum Chordata; class Mammalia; order Primates; family Lorisidae; genus Loris; species Loris lydekkerianus. The sequence goes on from CAUYPK010137671.1 coordinate 1,240, forward strand.
AATATTCAAAACTAGGACTTCAGTGAGCTGTCACAGAACTTCCTGGCGTAATCCCTTCTCTTTCATCGTCAGATTACCCATGAGACAGCTCGTTGCATCATAGCTGTATACTCTAGTATTAATAAAATGCATCCTATGCTCAGAGCTCCAGAAATTCATTTTCTCACGCGTCGCCAGCCCAGGAATATGAGCACAGTGAGGACAATGGAAACACCTGTGTGCCTAGCAAACAAATCTACAGACTATACAGCTTCAGCCTCTTGAAAGCTGTAAGAATCTCAATTTTTTCTTCAATCCATGGCAATCCTCAAAGATGTTTCATAAGTCCACAGGGATATAGAAATGTCAAGACTTCTTTCAAGAGAAAAATAACATTTATGAGGGTTCTGAATTATGCAAAGAGGAAGTGATTCCGCGATTCTTTCTGACTGACACCATAAACAACCTGATACAAATAGATGAAAGAAGGGTCTTCCCAAAGTGTTTGCTCTGTGCAGAAGATCATCCTTTGATTCTAGACTGTGACACTTAGCAGCACTTACCAGTCCTACAATAATGGGCCTGTTCACTGGAGGAGCTCAACAGGATGTCTACATTTGCCTAAATGAATGAGGCCACATTTGCCTAAATGAATGAGGCCAGCAGCAAGTTCCATTAGTTCTTCAGAGAAGATGCTAGGGCTAGTCCTGCAGTGACTGAGGGTGTTCTCACACTACTACATTCTTATAGACAAAGAAGCATTGTGTGTCCATTCTGTGGGTATAATGGCGTTTAGCCTGGCTTTCTTGTATCTTATAATTAGGGGTACACATGAATTATATTCATCATTTATACAGCCATTTGCAGAATTCTTTTATATAAAAATTAAAAAATAATGGTGAAAATGCATTCAATGCCCTAAATTGATACTAGTTTCGCTGTACCTTGTATTCAGTAAAGAAAAAGAGGCTTAAATAAATGTATTTTATAAATAAATCATTACATCCCTAAATTCTTTCCATTACATAAATGCATGATGCCAATGTAAGGGAAGCATTTTTTAAGTGAATGCTTTCTCTAACGTTACGACCCCAGTGGCTCATCTATTTCCTAAAATTTTAGTGCATGATTCTCAAATCAATTAGGAAAGGATGTAGAACTGGAGTACACCATTTTCAAGAACTATTTATCTTTGTTAAGTTGAAATATTTTGTAAAGACTTTGTAAATAAATACTAACCATGTTTATTCAGACCTATAATGTGCTAAGGATTTTGTTTAGGAATTCAAGATTTGTTTAGTATTTCTGTGTTTTATTCACACAAAACCCTTAATATGAATTAGTCTTTAAATGTCTCTGCTAATCAATTAAATTATTTTTCTAATTTCTGATGTAAAAGAAATCATTAATTTAATAAACACTCTCCCTTTAGAATACACAGAAGTAACCAAGTTTGTTTGTTTTCTAAGAAAAAGATAGTTTCAATTTTCCCATGAAAGTAGACAGATCTTCTAGTGGTTTTTTCTGTATGTTTTTTTTTTTTTTTTTTTAATTAAACTTTATTTTGAAATACTTTAAATTCAGTTCATGCAGTTATATGAAACAACACAGAAAGATTCTGGGTGCCCTTTCCCAGTTTCCCCCAATGGTAACATCTTGCAAAACTAGGACAATGTGACAATTGTACTCTCAGCCTTCTCCCAGTAAACACACAGGACGCTCAGCACCACAGTGTCCCTGCTCTGGCCCTTTCTCTGCACACCCTCTTCTCTCCTGAAAGCCAAACTCCTCCCAACCTCCTCCTCCTTCTGCTCGGCCTACTCAAGGTGAAGATGACAAGGATGAAGACCTCTGATGATCCACTTCCACTTAATGACTAGTTAAGTATATTTTCTCTTTCTTATGTTTTATCTAGCTTATTTTTAAAATATGGTGCATTTTTTTTTTATTATATGTATGTATATATAACAGAAAATATGTGTCAATCAACTATAAGGCCTCTGGTTAGTCACAGGCTATCAGAAGTTATGTTTTGGGAAGTCAATATTTAAATGTGGATTTTTGACTGTGTGGGGGTCGGCACCCCTAATTTCATGCTGATTCAGGGCCATTTGCATTACATACAATATCTAGACTTTTTAGTGTGGTTAGCTGGAGGAAGAGGAAAAAGTGTTTCTACTCCAGGTTCCCAGAAGCAGAACTTTTGTCAGATCATCTGTTTTTCTATGTTCATACTTTTTTCATTTTCCTTGAATTCTTTAAAGTTCTTAATGTCTCGTCAATAATGAAACGGAATAGATTAGTATCTAAAAAAAAATTATACTCTAAAAGGGCTTCTAAAATGGTCTATGGGGCTCGACACCCGTAGCTCAGTGGTTAGAGCACCAGCCACATAACACCCAGGGTGGATGGTTCGAACCTGGCCCAGGCCAGCTAAACAACAATGACAACTACAAAAAAAAGAAAAGAGAAAGAAAAAGAAAAGAAAAGAAAAGGAAAGAAAAGAAAAGAAAAGGAAGGAAAAGAAAAGAAAAGAAAAGGAAGGAAAAGAAAAGAAAAGGAAGGAAGGAAAAGAAAAAGAAAAATATCTAGGTGTTGTGGTGGGCACCTGTAGTCCCAGCTAGTTGGGAGGCTGAGGGAAGAAAATCTCTTAAATCCAACAGTTTGCCCAAGAGTTTGAGGTTGCTATGAGCTGTAGCGCCACAGCACTCTACTGAGCGAGACATAGTGAGACTCTGTTTCAAAAAAAAAAAAAAAAAAAAAACATGACCTATGGATATATTCTCTAACAACTGAAAATGTTGTAATATCAGTTATATTACATGTATAATCTTAAAAGCATTCTTTACTGGTAAGAAAGATAAACCTACTTTACTATGAATATTTTCATAAGACTATGGTCTTCAGCTATCATTTCCCAAAGTACCTGGGGTGAGGTACCAACACATACTTTCCCCCTAAAAGAAGCTGAGACTCTTAAGTATGAGAGATGCCTGGGTGACCAAGAGTGTCAGTTTTCCCAGGACATTCCCTGAATATACCTTTTGTACTGAAATCATTATTAATAGAGTTCTTTTATACTCAAAATATCTCATTTTGCATAATAAGCTCTCTCTATATATATAGAGAGAGAAAGATTGGTATAGTCATATTACCTACGATAATTATAGAAGGAAACAAAGGAAATGAAAACAAGAAATACACAGTGAGCACATACTCCACCCTTGCCCTTCCCTCTTCTCTTCAGGACATCAAAATGTTTACTTAGCTTACATTAGCAGAAGCGTTTAGTAGCTCATATGCAAGGTTCCTTTTCTTTTTCTCAGCATACATTTGTGCTTACACTGTAAAATACAGCACCCAAAATGATAAAAGGTAACTAAATGGTAGGGACCAAATAGTTGAAAACATATATGCTCCTAGATAATACAAGAAAATCAAAGAATGCAGAAATTCTGGCAACTGCACACCTGAATAAAATGCAGCCACAATTTGCAATTAAATGTGTAACTGCCTAGTTGTTACAATGCAACTCTTCTAGGTACACAATGTGCCAACTTCTGAGCACCTAGATCACTAAATTGTGATTTAATAAAAGTCACAAATATAAAACATGTTCTCTTTCAGCATCTTCAGACCTAAGTTCTCGGTGGCCGGCTAGACATCTCCAAGCAAATATCCAGCTGCCCTCAGCCTCATCCCGTAGAGAAAGAAGCTAATCATCCTTCACGCAATCAACCTACATCTTCATCTTCACACCTCCATATTTGTCTATAGCATCCCATTTTTCTCTACCTCTCCACAAATGAAAGTGCAATGCCAGGTCATCAAGGTTCTGTAAAATACAGCTCCAAGTTCCACATTTTGCCCAGTCTTGGATGTCTCTAGATTCTAGAGGAACAGAAATATTCACTTTGCCTAGCATTCTCTATGTCCAGTCCCCACCTCTGAAATCCTACTTGAATATAATTCATCCCTGAAGTCTCTCCCGGTGACTTCCAATCAGGTGTGTTTTCTCTGTATTTAAAACTTTGTAATACTTATTTTTCAGTTGTGATATAGCAATTATGTTTGACACCCTTACATTATTGCCATTATGTTGAACCACATGAAATTGCTGACAATTTTAACCTATAAAAATGGCGATCCTATATGGCTCAATCTACTGTTTCTTTTGACTTTAGAGCTCCTAAATAAAGACCCTAAACAAAGAACAGTCTCCAGAAGACAGGGCCTAGTTTTGCCTTTGGGATCCCTTTGAGGCCTAGAACCTTGGAAATGCATAAGAAATGTTTATAAAAATAAAGACTCTTAAATCAGTAAATATCTTATGCAAATATGTTTGTAAAATAAATCTTCTGTAGCAATTAGTCTAACTAAATGCGAAATAGCTAATTGTTTACAATCAGCCCAAATGCCAGAGGTGAGTAGTGTTAGAATCTGAAAGTTCTGGTAATATAAAATGTTTTGATTCAAGGAGCTGTTTTAAAATTATTTATTTGTTAAGGAAACATTCTTGAATGTAGAGGTTGACAGTTACCATGAAAAGCTTTTTAGTTGACTGATTTTATATATATATAAAAAATACTTTTTAGCACTTACACTTCTCTTATAAAATCAAACTGCCTAAAAGCAAAGCACAGCAGTTGTGCACAATGAGGTTGTGCCTCATGCTTCAGCAGGAGAAGCAAAGGAGAACAATGCTCCAATCTGCATTTCTGTAGCCTCTTTGTATATCCAAATTCTGAGAGTGTTTCACAAAGCAGTGACTACAGTCACCCTGTAGAGACAGTGAGGAGGTGTTGATGCAGGAGGGGTTAAGACCCCATATCCCAACCAGAGAGGCCCCTGTGCACGGCGGGAAGTGGGGGGGAGTCCCCAGGCAGCAGTAAACAAGAGTGCAATTAATCAGTGATGGTTAAGAAAGGGGGAAAATGTGTCTGCAGGGTCCTTAGACAACCACGTGGACCATCCACGGAAAGCATTTAGTCTTTCCTACTTTCGGAAGAAAAGCTTCAGCACACGTGGAATTGCATTTGCTGGCTACCCCAGCAAACTACTGGTCTCTACTTCTAGGTGATGGCACTGTTCATCAATCACTGAACCAGTTCCTCCTAATTCCTACAAAAATCAGCACTCTGAATGAAACAGCTCTGTGCAGTGGGGTGCCCGGGAGCTCAAGCCAAGAGAGCAGAGAGCATCTCTCACTCTGCAATGTTTTGGGAGGCTATTCCAGGGACAACTTTACTGAATCTTGGAAAAATTAAATACAAAGGTATGCTTTTGCTGTGCTCCAGACTTCCTTCCCTACCAGCTTTGGAACTATGTCATTCTATCCAGGACAGAGAATTCTCAGAGCTGGCTTCGAGTGCGGCCCTGAGCCCGCACCTCTTCTGGCACTGGGTAGCAGCAGCCTTGATTGTCCTCCAGGGGTCACAATTGGGTTGTGAATTCCTACAGCGCAGAGACTGAGCAGCCTGATTTGGAACAATTTATTCGAATCCCTCTTCATTAAGATTCAAATGGAATAAGTAAGGTAGAAATTGAACAGACAGAGAAATTGTGCCTTGCTGCTCCTGCAGTCAGTAAACATTTATTCACCAAGCCCAGCTTGGTGTTCCCTCTCTCCACCCCACCCCCTATCCCCACTCACAGTTGTTCTTTCAACCTTCCTGCTTGCTGTTTTAATGCATAATTAAGAAGGTCAGAATTAATGAAGCAGTGTGGAGTAAAGTTCAAGGAATCCCCAGGCACTATTTATTCTATTAGATCTCAGGCATGAATGTCAGATTGGCAGCGTAAGTGGCATAAGCGATGGGGCTGGCTGCATCCCCAGAACGATCCTACAGGGGAGACTCACCTGCACTGTCCACTCATTCCTCAGCTCCTTCCCTGCGAAAATCACACGCAACTGGTCAGCTGGAACCCCCTGTCGCTTAGCAACCTCCTCCTTGAGCTGGAAGATGCTGGTGTCAGAATCGACCTCCACTGGGAAACCATGGCTGGAGTTGAACCTGACAAACACTGACCAAGAAAGTGGGACGGGAGAAAAGAAAGTGAGCGTCACTCAGAGCCTTTATGTGGTTCCAGCAACATTTCTGACCCAACTTACCCCACATCACCCTTTAACAGAAGGAATACATTTTCATTCATCTGTAACAAAAACCTTGATGCTATGGAGCAATATCTGGGAAGAACAGAGTCTCCCCCTGGGATTTCCCTTCCATATATTAGTCAATGACCCCCAAACCAAAATTGAATTCTCCCTTTGACATCCATCTGGTGAAACAGAGGGCTCAAGCAGAACATTCTGCAATTCTAAGAGTTCCATGAGTTTATCAAACAGATTCCGCTCTGACAGCTCGTACAAACTCACAGTCCCTCCACAGTGCCTCCCTGAACAAACACAGAAGGCTCTGTGTTAATCTGCACTTTATAGACTAGGGTGAAGACCCACTCAGGGCTATGTCTAGGAGCCGTAGGCTTTGGTGGCCCTGACCAAAATACTCTACTGGGTCTGTGGAAATTTACCTTTTTTTCTTTTTCTTTTTTTTTTAAAACTAATGACACCATTTCACTTATTGGAAATCCCATTCCCCAGGAGACCCAGCTAGAAGTTGACAGTCATTTTGCATGCTTGTCTTCCCCCTTCTCAATGTGTCACCTCTTCAACACCCTCCCATCTGCCATCTCCTCCCATGCCTCTCCCACTACTCTCAGGCAGGCTCTCATCAAATCCTTTCTAGATTCTTGCAATAGCTTCCCAACTGGAGTCTTCATCGACTCTACTCACTTCCAACATGCCCCACACCATTCTGCAGAATAAGCCTTACTATGCACAATACAGAGCTATGTTCTGCACCGTTCTGCAGAATAAGCCCTACTATGCACAATACAGAGCTATGCCCTGCACCATTCTGCAGAATAAGCCCTATGATGCATAATACAGAGCTATTGCTTTATCATGCCATTCAAATCCTTTAAAGTTTCCCACTGCCCACTAGGGAGCAAAATCTAAGACCCTCCCACCTAACCCAAACCTATATTCCAGCATTTTATTTTTTTAATTATTTTTTATTAAATAATAAACACATAGATCATGTATACACTAATGCATTTATGGCGTACAATGTGCTGATTTCATATAGAATTAGGAATGCTTACATCACACTGGTTAATATATACCTCACCTTGTTTACTTAATTATTGTGCTAAGACATTTATACTCTATACTATTAGATCTGACATGATAGTCCAGCATTTTTTGTTAGTGCCTTGTGTACTCTGCTAAGGTAAATGGTCCCAGAAAAAAACATCACAGAAAACTATTTTACCTGACCTCCTGCCTTCTCCCATGGCCAACCATTTCTTTCTTCTTCTTCTTCTTCTTCTTCTTCTTCATTTATTTATTTATTTTTTTTTTTTAGAGACTGGGTATCCCTTTGTCACCCAGGGTGTGGCTGGATCCCCAGATCATAGCTTCCTAGAACCTTGAAGCTGAAGTGATTCTCTTGCCTCAGCCTCCTGAGTAGCTGGGACTCTAGGCATGCACCACCATGCTCAGCTAATTTTTAAGCAATTTTTTGCAGAGAAGAGGGTTCTAGCTATGCTGTCCAGGCTGCTCTTAAACTCCTGGCCTCAAGGTGATCCTCCCACCTCAGACTCTCAAGCCCTGCATTTATAGTCGTGAGCTACTGTGCCCACCTTCCCAGGGTCCATTTCAAATGTGATCTCCTCCAAGAAGCCTCTTGCTTTCAGTCTGGGGGCAATCCTCTTCTTGCCTACGCAAAGCTCTGTGGCATTTTCTACGTACATCTTAGAACACCTGCCACATTCCTCCAGGAAGCAGGATGCACTGAGGTTAAAACTGCACCCTTCAGTGTCAGGAAGACCTAAGCACTGATCCGCATGTACCTTGATCAGTTCAGTTGGCTGCAGCAAACCTATTAATTCTTACTCTTTGTAAGTCTCAGTTCCCTTATCTCAAAAACAGGAACCAATTGGATGATTTTATGTGACACATTAAATAATATTTATAGTGTTTAAAACCATCACATAGTAACCTTCAAAAATAGCAGATATTTGCATACATCTTAGCTGGTTTGGGTATACATTTTATCTTCTTTAAAAGATGATAAACTCCCATCAAGGACAGGTGCTATATATCATTTATTTATTGATGAACCTCCTTTAAATGTAGCTGTATCACCAACTAGTTCTCAACATCAATATGAGATGACCCATCCAATAACAATAAAATAATAAGATAGTGCCAGTACTAACTAATCGGGCATACATTATGTACCAGATGTTGTGTTTTAAACACGCTTTCTTTAAGCCTCTCAATAATTTGGTCAGGTTGCAATAATTGTCCTTATCTAATAGAATAGTAAATGAAGGCCCAGAGAATTGTAACCACTTTCCTAAGGACATCAACTACTTTGTAATAGAATCAGATTTCAAATTCAGTTCGATCTAACTCTAAAGCTCATTCCATTTCTACTATAATAGGTTGCCTAAAACCTTCTCAGAAGAAAAGTCCACATTTCTTTCCCTTATGAAAAAAAGATAAACAACAACAGAAAGGCTTTATAATGTAATTCTGATAGTCCCTATACAGGTGAGCTGTAGAAAATGGGATTTAGAAGAAGAATAAAAGCTCCAATGAGGAGCTAAGAGCAAAGAACAATAAACCACAGTCATAAGACACAGTGAAATGGAAACGACACCAAAATGAGGGCAGGTGGCCGAGATGACGCCACAAAACAGAAGCCTGACATATTTGAACAGCATGAAAAATATTTAGAAAAAGTAAGGATTAGAAATGACAAAAGTGCTCCAACTGGAGAAAATTCATGGGAAACTACTAATTACAGAGAAAAAAAGGTGCTTTTTATGTACTTTTAAGTAAGTTTCATTTGACACCAGTGAAAGTAGAAGGGAAAAATAAAAACATATTGGAAGCCCTTGACGTATCATAGCATCCTCAGATCAAAGACCATGAGACAAGCAGTTTAGCAGATAAGACACCAATAGGTAAGGGCCATTGAACAGCAGATAGGGTCCCAGTTCTGAATTTGATTTTCAACTGGTGGGAATAGATTTTTTTTTTTTTTTTTTTTACAGCAACACATAATGAGGGAATACAGGAGGGAGCAGCTGGAATCTATACAAGAGCCATGCTAAAGCCAGATTAAAACTCCTGGTACCTAAGTTTATGATTTTTCTTCAGGGGTTCAAATCATGGGAATTGCACTGCAAAGATAAGAACTATAAAGAAAAATAAAGAGAAAAAAATGCAAAAAATATACAAAATAACTCTTTACCACTACTGAAATCATAGTATCTAAAAGCCTTCTCTATAATAGAAAAATAAAACTTAAGTTCAATTTAGATGAATGATACAGATAATATAGAATGAGTTTCTTGAACAGCAAGTCTGATGTATAAGATGGAGTTATAATGGAAAGATTAACCAAATACGCAGTAGGTGTCTGACCAAAATATTTTCATAAGAACAATCATCTTAAGAAAACGACCTGCTCAATAATCAAATGTCCTTATTTAGAACATGGCTAGTGTGTACTATCTAGAGTATAATTTGAAGTGGCTCTGTACCTTTTCCTGACACATCTGAGAAATATGTCCTGTCCTGTCTTTACCAGCCCCTTAACCTCATCTGTATTCCCAAGAAAGGAGAGGTGGTAAGTGCCCAGGTCTCTACCTCTGCTACTTCTTTACAATCATAGAAACCAAAATATTTCCACAGCCAGGAAAAAGGAAATTAGAATACTGGTAATTGCATAACCTAGGACAAGTTACCTGGTCATCTTGTTCTTAGCTTCCTTAACTGCCAAGTGAAGATAAAGTATGCAACCTCAAATGCCTGCTACAAAAGATTTATTGAGATTATGGATGTGTTAGAAAATTTCTGAACGAGTCCTTAAAACAAGACCTATGCTCTCTAAGTAGAGCGCAAATGTACCCCCAAAAGCCCAAAATGTGCTCCCGAAATAGTTACCTAATTTTAGGCATCTATAAGTAAAGGAGGTAAAGCTAATTAAAGCAGCACCCACTGTTAGTTACCAAGGTAGATTTGATGGGATGTGGGCAAATACTAAATAAAGCAGCACTTTTTTTTTCCTGGATTCTCCTCCAGATTCTCCTTATGGATAGAAAACTTCCAGAAACAAAGAGATATGATGAAGAATGTGTCTTGTCTCTATTTTCTGAGATTTAATTATACATTGAAAGTTTGGGAATAGATTGTTTTAATGATTGTTTTACGATTCACCAGCAAACACGGTAACGAACAGAGAAGAGAAAGACAAGACACGTCCACATGTGTGAATTCTGCTTATCTTTTTTTAAAAAATTCTTTTACACATTCATTTTTCTTGTTGCCCCTAAGCAGGGTTCAGAATTTCCAGAGACAAGGAAGTGACTGGGAGGGACGAGGGGAGGAATCATTGCTGGACGGGCCCTTCCCTTTCCTTCAGCACCATTGTACTGGACCAGTCTGACCAGCATGTCAACTTTTCAGTTGTAAACGTTAGGTTAGGCAGTCGGTCAGACAGGTGCAGGGGGGACTGTGAATGTTATTTTGTACAGGTTTGCATGAAGCAGGCCTGCATTATGATGGGAACAGGGCTAATTTAGACCCTGCAGGTGCAAGGACTTATAGGCGTGTTGTTTCGGGGAGCTGGTTGTTTTGGAGGACTGATGACTGCCCCAGGGACTTTCTGACATGGGCAGACAGATGTGGTCATACTGACTTGGGTTGTTTTGGGGATAACCTGAGTAGGAACCTAGGGAGAGGGCAACCAAGAAAGAACAGATGAAGTTTCAAGGGGGCCTCCAAGGACTGACCAAACAGAAAGAGGCAGGGAAACCACAAAGTGGAGATACTTTCAAGGCCTTGATAGATGGTCTTTGGAGCATGGGCACAGTTAAGGTAACAGTGTCCCTAAATGAACTACCCTTATTAACATAGTAAAAAAAAAAAATCACACCTGACAGCACCACAACAGTTAACAAATACCATAGTAACCCTGGGAAATTACCTCATAAAGGTAGAAAAGGGGAGGGATCCCAATTCCACAAATTCTCCATCCTTTTCCAAGAAAACCATAAATATTCCACCCTCCATTGAACATAAAATTAGGGAGTCTTGGGGGGGAATTCCAGTTTAGGAATGTCCTAGGCTTTAATCTCTAACAAAGCTCGGGCACTCTGCCTGCTTGCTCCACTTATTCTTCCACCAACTCAGCAGCGGTAACTATTCTCCCATCCGAGGAACCAAGAACCTGGGCACACCTAACATTTTGGTGAGCCAGATGGGAGAGGTGCTTGTTTAAACTCTGGAATTTTGCCTGCTTGCACCTGCTTGCAAAAAATAGCCATTTTACCAAAATTTACAGGTACTTGATTGTTTATTGCACCACAATTTATAATAGCTACCAATTTATAGTAGCATCCAACTACCCATTGATACATGAGTGGATTAATATAAGGTCACAGTGTGTATATATGTATGTGTCTACCTATATACTCGAGTATAAGCCGAGTTTTTTCGGCACAAAATTTGTGCCGAGTTCGGGTTATTTGGCACAAAATTTGTGCCGAAAAAACTCGGCTTATACTCGAGTATATATGGTATATGTGTATGTGTGACTTTAGTATACTGATAATGACATCTTGTATTTTGACAAAGCCTTTAAGCACACACAGCTCAACCAGCTCCCCGAAACAACACACCTGTAAGTCCTTGCACAACACACCTATAAGTCCATACATATATATGCACTGTGGAGTAATACTCAGTAATTAAAAAAAGGGAAACAAAAAAAAAAAAAAAAAAGGGAACCAAATACCTTTTATAACAACCTGGTTAAAACTAGAGACCATTCTTCTAAGTGAAAAATTCCAAAAATGGAAAAACAAACACCACATGTACTTGATGCTAAAATGAAACTAGTTGATCAACCAACATGAATGTGCTTTATTCATCTTAATGAATCTTTATTCATTTAATACATAAGACTGGGTAAAGCAAAATTACAGTATCCCAAAGGTTGTTCATAAAGTTGCCAAACATATGAGGGAAAATGATAAATTACAACTAAATGTACCCTTATGTACAAAATATTCATTAAAAAATTTTACAAAGAGGTAGCCAACAAGTACAGAATATTTTGAAAACATTTAATAAAATGTTTATAATGATTATTTTGTAAGTAGAGGTACATTTAGCTACAATTTCCCAATTTCCTTGTGTGTGGAAACTTTGGGGTGACCTTTGGGACACTCCATTATTATGTGGAATTTAGAGTACATAGACACAATGTGTATAACAGCAATCGCATCAAGGACTATGTAAAGCACAATTATACTAGCTCATGTGGAGTTTAGAAAACATAGGTGTAATATGTTTACGAGTTATAGAGTTAAGGATAGGAAGTGAATAGAATCTTTAACTTTTGTGTGTGAAGTGGTGCGATATTAACAATAAAAAGGCTGCAAAACATTAAGGATATAAATTGTAATTCTTACAGTAAAAACCAAAATGAATAAATGTCAACCCAAAAAGGAAATAAAAATTACAATGGAACTCTAAAAAGTATTGAAATAATCCCCCAAAAGCCAGAAATGGGCATAGTGGAACAAAAATTAAGAGATTAATAGAAAAACATCATAAAAAGATAAAACCAAGCTCAGTCATATCAATAATTCCTAATTTAAAGGTAGAGACAATGAGGATAGAAAGTAGATCCCACATGTGCCACCTATAATAGCTATATGTTTAAGTAGACACAGTCTGAAAACAAATGAATAAAAATAAATATGACAAGCAAGAAGTAATCACAGGAAGGCAGGGATGGCAATATTAATATATAAAATAGATTCTCAGACAAAAACATCATGAAAAAAGAGAAGAGACATCTCAGATAGTGCTGTGCTGTCACCACTTGAAGGGTTGGAAGGGAGGGCTCATGAATCACGTCCCCTCTCTCCTCTCCTTCCTGTCTTCCAGGTGGGAGAGGTGCCTCAGACCTCATTTGGCCAGACAGGGAATGTGTGCATCTCCCACTGCTCCCTGCCACCCAGCAGGAAGACAGACAGCAGAATGAAGGCTTCCTACCTTCCTCACTGGGTAAGAGACCCAGGTCCTAGAAAGTAGCATCTGCTAAAGACATCACCTACAGCCTTAGGCAAGGGCTCTTCTTCTTTGACAAGACTGCACCTACAATAAGGCTCCTATCTCCTCTTCCCCTCCCCCTTTCAATGCTCTTTTTTATTTGCTTAATTCTTCCACTTTCTTCTTAAATTATTTAGTAGAAATTAGATTACAGATATGCAGTATGGGAGGAAGAATTAAGAACTATAATACCACAGGTGTGTAGTGTGGCTAAGGCCACGGACTCCAGAACCTCATGTCTGGGTTCAAAGCCTAGCCGTGCTCCATCCTACCCAACTGTGTAACCCTGTCGTACAGTTTCTCTCTTTCATTTTATCCCTGATAAAATAGGAGATAATAATATTATCTACCATACAAAGTTGCTGTGAGAATTTAGCAAATCAATAAGGGGAAGGTATTTAATAGAGTGCCTACTGTATAAAATTGCAACAATTATTGGCTTACTTAAGGCCCAACATAGAGCTTACAAATTATTGTAGTACCCATGTCAATTGCATCATTTATTAACATTTGGATAACTGGAAAAGGTAGCTTTTGTTTTCTTTTAATATGAAAGATTTTTCTGGTGGAGCTCTATTTCAACTATGCTTTGTAGTACCCTGTAATTGGTCTAAAGTGATTTTAGTATACTGATAATGACATCTTCTGTTTAGATAGGAGCTTTCAATTTTCAAAGTGCTTTTACAGACATTATCTCAGTTAATCTTCACAACAGAACTGAAAAAAACAATACTGCAACTATTTAAACTCTTTATATAAATTTAATTTTTATATCAACTTATAAATGTGCAAGGAGGTGCATGGTTTCACAAGATAAGTGTTTTATGGCATATATGAGCAAAATAGTCTGGAGATTACTGACTTTAAGATGCATGGAGGCCAAAATCACAAGGAGGCTGATGAATACAAAGAAATAAAAACTACAGCAAACCCCAAACTTCTGAATCAGTTGATGAAACCAAATAGCCATGGAGTGGTGCAGATGCAAACTGTGGGGGTCACACTGCAGGGAGGTTCTAGGGATTAGAGTTTCATTTGGGGGGGAATTTTTTTTTTTTTTTTTTAATTTTTGGGCACGGTATCTGCTCTGTTGTCCATGCTGGAGTACAGTAGGCTCATCACAGCTCCCTGCAACCTCAAACTCCTGAGCTCAAGCGATCCTTTTGCATTGGCTTTGCAAGTAGCTGAGACACAGACACAGGCCACCACACCTGGCTAATTTTCCTGTTTTCTGAACTTGTAGAAACAAGCTCTCATTGTGTTGCCCAGGCTTGCCTCAAACTCTTGGCCTCAAGTGATCTTCCTGCCTCAGCTTCCTAAAGTGCTAGGATTATAGACACAAGCTAGCAGGCCAGGCCACAGTTGTTTGTATTATTCATGACAGACAAAATATTTTTCTTTGCTCCTTTTTATGTTGCTCTAATCAAAAAGACGTTTATAAGGGTATCCAAGAAAAACAGTTTCTCAGAAAGGAATATTATTTTAAGAAAAAGCTACTACTATGTAAATATATGCCACTGTTTGTCTTTCCCTACCAGAGATAAGACAGTTTTCCAGCTCTGTGAAAAATTAATTAGCCCCAGATTTTTGTTGCTGTTTTTAAATGACAGCTTGTTAACGTTACATCCTTTTTTCTTTTTTTGCTATACATACATTTTCCATGTAACACTAAGGTAAATTTATTTTACTACTTTTAATGGTAAAGAAAATGACTATAAGTAAATGATTTATACTGAATAAAAGAGGAAGAAATAAATATTTTTATTATGAGCCAATATAAATTATTGATTCATGCATTAAAAATATCTGAGCTGATATATTCCAAAGACAGCATCACACTGTTACAGTGATAACACAAGCAACACTTGCGGAAGAATGCCCAGCACACAGTAAGCCCTCAGCAGAGGACGGTGCTAATATCAGTACCAGAAAGCAACAACTTTGTATTTCCTATTGACTTAGCTAAAAATCACTACCAGTGGTTAACAAAATGATCAGTTACATGGTCAGTAAAAGAAAGCCTATAGTCCACAGACCAAAATTCTAATAGTGTTTTATTGTTAAACTTGAAATACAAAAATTCCATTTGCAAATGTATTTTTTTAACTTCTCAGCAAAGATTGAAACCTGCGGCAAATACAGAGGCCCTCAACCCAGGCTGCCTAGGTTTGAATCTCTGATTCTCAACTTTCTTGCTTTAATATTTTCAAAAGTAAGAATAATACTCATATCTGTCATATAGAGTTGCTGTAATAATTAAATGTATTTAATTCTTGACTACATGTAAAATTCTTAGATTAACGTATAGTGCGCAGTAAGCACTACTCAGTAAATGCAGCTAAGCTAAACGATAAATCCATTACTTAGCAATAAACACTAACCACACTTTCCAAAATAATTTGGAAATGAGATTTCTGGTAATAATAAAAATGATCTTTACATTCTTAAGCTCCATTTGGAAATATTTTTAATTTTCCTGAAATATCTATAGATAGGGAGAAATTGGAATGTGAAATGGCACAGTCACATTGGAAAACAGACCAGCAGTTTCTCAGATAGTTAAATGTGGAGTTATCCTATGACTCAGCAATTCTACTCTCACGTGTGTGTGCACAGAAGAAATGGAAAACATGTTTACATAAAAACTCATACATGAATGTTCCTATTAGCAATGTTCTAATCAGCCAAAACGTGTAAACCACCCACATATCTATCAATTAACAAATGGACATATGCACACATGCACTGTATCCACATGATGAGTATCATTCAGCCATAAAAAGGAACGAAGCACCGATTCATACCACACCCTGGATGAACCCTGAAAACATACTCAGTGAAAGAAGCCAGTCACACAATACCACATGTTCTATGATTCCGCTAATGTACAATGTCCAGAGTGAGCAAATCTATAGACACAGAAAGCACATTAGTGATTCATTACCTAGGGTGCTGATAGAGGGCCTCTAGGGAGAAACAGAAGTTATTGCTAAAGGGAAGGGTTTGGGGGGCCGGGGATGAAAAAAATCTTTTAAGTTGATTGTTATCAACAGTTGAAAAACTTGTTAGAATATTAAAAACTATAGAATTTTATATTATACATGGGTGAATTTTATACTATTTGAATTATATCTCAATAAAATGGTATCTCTCACAAAGTAAAAACCACCCAAATCTTTGTATAGCTATCACTTATAAAAGCACTTGGCAAAAGAAAGTTACTTACCACTTTTGGAATAAGCAAAGGAAAGAATGCACAGTCACTCATTTTAAATGACTTTTTCCCTATTTTTATCCATTACGGAAAACTACAATGATGAGAAGAAACTTACAAACTATGTAAACATCATCTTTTGCATTCAGATGTTTGTCTTTATAATGGGCTAAGTTTTGCAGTTAAATATCCCACAGTTGCTATACCTAGAAGTGCTTTAAGAACCTGGAATAATGCTAATGGTAAGAGAAAAGGAGACATATTTCAACATTTAATATAGAAAATCTAACTTGCTCAAATTACTCACAATGTTCTAATTTCCATACGCTCTAAAATAAGTATGAATAAGATTTAGAACTAATTACTGGTGACATTAAAATTCATTCAATTCATACTTTCAACAAATATTTATGGAATAAGTAACTATGTGTCAGGCACACTGCTAGAAACTGATTTCACAAAAATAAGTAACACAGCCTGGAGGCAGAAATGTTAAAGCGGAATTACATTGGAGAATCTTATGCAGCTTGTCAGGGTCTGCATCATGTGTAACGCACCAGGTGCTTTGAGAACAGAAGAGGGAAGGCCTAAAAGTTCACAATGTAGCACATATCACAGGTAAGGAAAAATTTACAAGTATAGACAAAAGAAGTAGGGGATTTCCAGGCAGAAATTATCTTTTATTGCTACAGATTAAAGTAAGAATTTACTACTTACTCTTTTAGAAAAAAAAAAAAAAATGTATCTTCAACAGCCATGAGGTTATGGTATTATGGGACGGATGTATTTGCTTTAATGAGCAGAGAACAGGCAGGGTCTCATATACCATAGGTATACCTTGAAAACTTGAAACTTTTAAAAGGCTAAATTTTTCTATTATATAAAAGGAAAATGTGAATAACTCATCTTTCAATATTAAGACAACTTTTTAACTAACCAAAAATATCCTAGCTATCACACACTTCAAGAAGAAAATGTCAAGACCTCTACACGTTTATATTCTGAATTGCACGATATTCTGAAAGTCGCTTCATGATTATGAACTGCACAACTGAGGCCAGCGTTTGGTTTACAAATGTGTACTGCTTATTAGATTGGGCTTCAGCTGTGTGATTATACATGGTTTCTCACAAAGGTATCTCTAACGCAACTTTGCAAATTGATGAATTATGAGAAACACCAGGCTCATTTCACTTCAACTTGTTTTATGACAAATGTGAGCATTTGTGTGTTGTGTGTGCATGCGTGTGTGTGTGTGTGTATGCATAGGAGTTTGTGCTAACAGGAAGTGTTAATGTTATACTAACTATAAAAATAGTGTCAAACGTTAATAGCAGGTAAAAAGATGACGTCCCCTATGCACACTGATACAGAAACTTTTGTCACCATATATTACATAAATATTTAATCATGGCTAAATTCTTGGATAGGTTTCATGTGCCCCTACAAATCTACTAAAACAGAGGAAGATACACAGTGATATTAAAGAACTTAACAAAGTTATTTCAAGAACATCCACTCAAGTTCTAATCTCACTCTCTCTTCCTATCTGCAATTCCTGGATATGTGATGACTAATATATCTTAATGTCTTTCTGTATGTCAGTATTTTTATTGTTATTTCTTAAGATGACAATTTCAAATAACTAGTGCTGAAAGAAAACACCAGAACCACCAATATTTTTCTTTCCTTGACATTTACAGTTGTATGTATATTTTATGTTTATAACAGAAGTTAATAAAGAAACATGCCCAGCTTATTATTTCTGGATTGATTGTAAAAATAGCTACTACACTTTGATGATGTGGAAGTTTATACATGTATTGATGAAGCAATAGCTGTGACAAATTATTTCAACTTCCCTTCACCTTTCTCTTTTCCCTTTACAGCTTGTATCATGAAGTAAAACGCACTTGGACTTGTAGAATAGGCTATGTGTCCTAACACTTGATATTCACCTACGCCCCCAGCATTATATTATAGTTAATTTTGAATAAAGTTGACATCTCACTTTTTCTATGTGTCATTGCTGCATCTGTTTCTATGAAAAAATAAAATAGACACTAACATGCTCTTTGCTTTCATTTTTTTTCTTTTTTAACACTATCCATTTATATAAAATGTAGGTGGATTTGGCTAATTTCTCACTGTTAAGTTAGGTGACTAAGAACAAGTTGTATGTCACATTGTATGTAGTGCTTACCTGTTCCAAGAAATAAGCAGCTAATAAGCAACCTTCCAGTTTCATCCCTAACTTCTAACAGGGAACTAGGTCACCTAAGTAAGCAAGTGTGGTATGTAAAAATATACTGAGCTCAACTCTTAAGAATTATTTCTATAACTCTATTATTACACTTATCACTCTTAAAGTCTTTCCTAAAATGCCAATATCATGTAAAAGTCCTCTCAACCCGGCTGCTTAAAATCACAACTAATCGCTTGGCCCACTCTAATCCTTCCCCCCTTCTTTCTCCACAGCATTTATCAATATTGGACAAGCTTCATCACGAAGACCAAGACTGGCATCTGTTTTGTTCACCGCTCCATCCCCAGGGCCTGGCACACACTGGCTGCTCAATAAATAGTGATAGGACGCGTGACCAGCATGACACGCGTGTGAGCCTGGCAGGTGTTCATTAGTGTGCTTGTCACACAGCATCTTAAACTGTCTGTCATCAGTGACGCCCCCTCTCCACCTCCTCCTCTGCCACTCTTCACCATCATGAATGGCTCACAGCAAACATTTAGGGATTATCACCAACCTATCCTTTTCCCTTATCCTTATCAGTGAACCTTGGCTTCTATCTCCAAAATATATCCTAAAACAGATTTTCCTCCTTCTCTCTATCTCTACTGTCTTTACCATCATCTGACTTTTGAATAAGAGAAATATTCTTGGAACACTTGTCTCTTTCACGCTGGTCTCTATCAAGGACAGTCAGATCAATCTTTTGATGCAAGAAAAAAACCATTTCAATTCCTTCTTAAAACACCTTACATCTCAATGGCTTTCCATTGCTCATGGAATAAAACCTACACTCCTGGCATTTTCTTAGTTACTTTGCTAAGACATTTACATTCCACATTTACTAAGTTTCGCATATACCCTTATAAGATGCACCGCAGGTGTGATCCCTTCAATCCCCCTCGTGTCAAACGGTCTATGAACCAAGTGTATGGTGCCCCATGATCATATCAATGTACACAGCTATGATTTAATAAGAAATAAAAAAATAAAAACCTACACTCCTTACAACCTACAGGCGGGATGGTCTGGCTTCTACGCACCCCCCAGCCACACCACAGTCCATGTTCCAGTTACACTGTTCACCACGCTCCAACTCCCTCAGAAATTTAGATCTTGGTACTTGCTCCCTCTGCCTGGAGCATTGTTCCCTCAAGGGTCCATTTCCGATGTCATCTGCACAGGTCTTCCATGACCATCCTACCAAGCAGCCTCCCCAGCCACTCTCGCGTCACCTTATTTATTAATGCCATAGGCTATCAGCACAGTAAGTGGGCTTGGTAATACACAGTAGCTAGCTGCAGAGTCCTGCTCCGCCAGTGGGAGATACCCGGCAGTTCCTTCAACGCAGCAGGCATGCATAGAGCAGCTCCTGCCAGCCAAGGACTGAGCTTGACATGAAGAGTGTAAATAAAAGATTTAAGTGTAGTCTCTTACCTAGAAATTTCTGAGTAACAAATCTCAGATCTCAGCCCTCTACCACTAACATTATTTTTAAGTTAATACATTAGATGAATAAATAGTGAATATACATATAACAATATCATATGATAACTGTAGGAAAAGAAAATACTAGTAATAAATAAATCAAGATCCAAGAGATAACTACCCAGACCTTGGAATAAGTTCTTTAAATTAAATTTAACTCAGATAAACAATATAAGGTCCTATGTTTGAATCCAAAATATAAACCATGTATTTATAAAATGGCAATATGGAATATAACAACTCATAAAAATTTCTAAGATATTTTAATTTACAGCACTCTGTGTAAAAATAAATGGCATTACAGCTATCATAGAACTAGCTTCCTCTTCTGTTCCATTACAAGGGAGGAATCAGTCTTGTGCTGGTCAGATCATACCCAGACTATTATATTTAGACATGTGTACCCCACTGTAAGAAAATATTTAGAGGAGACAGCCAAGATGATAATAAGCATGATCCTTGCTGCCACAGTAAATGAAGTTGCTAAAAGACTTACATTACTGAAGAGTTTTCAGAAGACACCTTAGTATGTTAAGATGGGGAGGTGGGTGAACTGTGGAAAAGGAAGGAGCTGTAAATAGTCCTCAAGTTTTCAAGGAGCAGAAATGCAAACCCTGCTTAGAAATATTAGACCCTTCATATACCAACTAGGAAACTACACAAAGAGAGATTATGACTAACTGTAAAAAGGCCCAACTATCAGCAGAGTGAAGCCTCTAGTGAGGAAGTAAGTTCTCTACCAAGTGCAGGTCTCCCACCGCCACCGGCATCTTCTCGGCAAAGGCACCATGCTCGGGATTTGAAAACTAGGTAGGTGACAGGATTAGATGATTTCTGAACCTAAGACCTTGGCATTGTGTGACGGAACAAAAAGAAACATAAAAAATGAGAAAGGATCAACTTTCAACTGTTCATTTAACTAGTATTGGCTATAGTTAGGCATTGTGTGAGTGCTGTGGTCACAGATGTTAACTTAAACAGGTAAAGGTTCACTCTCCCAGAAGCTTACATTCTAAATGGTTTGGGAAAAAAATAAATATGAGTATAACACATCAAACTTTTTTTACGTTTATGAGACTACTTGGTGCTAGTTTGAGGAGAAGTGAGGCCTAAGGCATACTTGCATTTTTTTTAAGTTGGAAGTTATTAACTGATGGAGAAAATTTACTTTAATCACAATAACTGCACTTAAGACCTTTCGTCTTCATCCCTTCTATATATTCCCTTTCTTCTCTAATCTATTGCCTCAAACATAACTATTGCAAAACAATTTACAAGTGTTTGCACTACATTATTAATAAAATATATTTTGTAATTTACTGGAATATTAGATATTAATGTTTTCTCTTAGGTCGGAGTTCCTACACATCAAAAATTTTTACTTTTTTTTAGAGACAGAGTCTTATATTGTCACCCTCGGTAGAGTGCCATGGCGTCACAGCTCACAGCAACCTCCAGCTCTTGGGCTTAGGTGATTCTCTTGCCTCAGCCTCCAGAGTAGCTGGGACTATAGGCGCCCACCACAACGCCTGGCTATTTTTTTGTTGCAGTTTGGCCAGGGCTGGGTTTGAACCCTCCACCTTTGGTATGTGGGGCCGGTGCCCTACTCACTGAGCCACAGCCACTGCCCTAAAAATTTTTTAATTTTAAAAATCATAAAATAGGGTAGTGCCTGTGACTCAGTGAGTAGGGTGCCGGCCCCATATACCAAGGGTGGAGGGTTCGAACCCGCCCCTGGCCAAACTGCAACAAAAAAATGGACAGGTGTTGTGGCAGGCACCTGTAGTCCCAGCTACTCAGGAGGCTGAGGCGAGAGAATTGCCTAAGCCCAAGAGCTGGAGGTTGCTGTGAGCTGTGATGCCATAGCACTCTACCGAGGGCAACAAAATAAGATTCTGTGTCTAAAAAAAAATAATAAAATAAATAGTTTTCAATTAAAATGTATAAGTCATAGACAAGAATAAAAATTAAAAGTGTATATATTTCTGTTCTTTTTATGGCATAATGCATGTATACATACAAATACAGATTTAGACATTTTATTCTGAATTAAGTAGCATTTCTGTAGTTTTTCATTTTATTACACTATTAAAATTATTAGAATATTAATCTTTATAGAATTAATTTAACAAATCCTTTAAGTGGAATTATAGCCACCTTTGTGGTCTGCCTTTAGATTTAAGAAAATCCAACAAGCAATTATAAAATGACATTTAATAAACATCCTCTGTTGGGCAGCTGGTTCACAAGAACACTAACAGTGGAGAATTTCCAAGTCAACGGTACAAGGGAACAACTGAGGATAGATGACTGCCTTCTTCATAGTAACAGGTAAACTCCAGACAGATCCACTCAGTGAACCCTTACCTAACACTCATTTGGAATTCTGACTGTCGCATCCGCCCTGGAGGAAGACATGCCAAACTTTCTAATTTCTGTATAACTTATAGAAGCTGAAAACAAATTCCCAAAGCTGTTGGGAACAAGGTAGAATTCAACATAATGGAAACGTGTGGAGGTCCTCCTCTGAGGAGCAAAATCTCATAACCCCCTCAGTATAAAGTGTCCACATTTGTAAAGTGGCCCTCGGTACGTGCCAATTGCAGCCAGCTCTGCCAGTGACTTACAGAGTGGGGTCTGGAAGCTGGTGACTTAGTCATGGTTATCCAGTGAAGGGCACCTTCTCATACTTACTTTACATCAGTCCTTTTTACTCAGGTCCTTGAAAGAAAGCACAAACCTATTATCTCTCCTTCCTAATTGCTTAATTTAATCTCTTCAAACCAGGAAGTCCTAACTTTTTCATGTATAGCCTCATAAAATATTAATTTCTTGGTCATTTTATCTCCCCAGAAATTCTTTCAAGCCTTTCTATATCGTTGCTAGGGTGCTTACCAGAATATAAGTACAGAAGCACCATGATTTTAAGCAAAGATTGGAAAGTAATTTATTTTCTGTTTGCAAGTAAATGGTGTCTCACACTATATTGGTATTTTAGGTAAAAGCTATAGACCAAACTACTGCCTTCAGAGAATAGAATCTAATGAAGTCCAAGCACAACTTGAATTAGTTTACTCCAGATGCATTTCCTTGCATTTGCTGGCATTAAAAAGCTCCGTGTTAGAGGTGATGATTTCTCAACACCTACATATAAGGAGTATGGAATCTGCTTTTACCACCACTTAATTTTCTTAATTTCTGTAATTGTGCTGCCCAAAAGAAGTATAATGTGAGCCACATATGCAATTTTCAGTTATCTGGTAGCCTTATTAAAAAATAAAAATAAACAGATAAAATTAATTTTAATATGGTAGAATCTCTGTAAGTTTGCCACCCAAGAAGCTGGAACAAACTGGTCAACATACCGAGGTGGCCAACATAAGGAACTAGGCTGACTTTACTGATAAGTACATGTGGTGCATGTCTGGTCTAAGGAAATTAGGTCAACTTAAGGAGATGGTCAATGGAGGGAGGGGGTCACCTACAGAGATCCTAACTAAAATATTATCGTTTCAACAATTAATCAGTATGGAAAGCATTAAGATATTGTACCTTCTTTTTCATGCTATTATTAAAACTTGTATTTTATAATTATAGCATAACTCAGTTGGGACCGTCTGGGTGTAGCTAGTGGCTACCATGTTGGCAGACACAGTTCTAGAACCAAGCGTTTAGACCAAATGCTGATGGGAAATTTGGAAATAGCACAGTTTTTATTCTCAGGTTACTATATTACTAAGACCCTCTATTCTTTAAATATCAAATATGAATTAATCAATTAAAATGTCACCACAATTATAGACTTACACCAATCTAGGCTAGTTTTTGTTTCATAATGATGGGGAAAAAGAGCTAATTTCCCACCTGCCTTTCAGCTGCAACAATCATTACCATAATGAAACAAATTCTTCATCATATTGATAACTTTAATTAGAACATGTCATTTTAAAGGTAATGTGGGTGACTCCAGGATGGCTGATTTGTTTTACTAGTAATATAAAGGCCATTTTCCACTCATATGAAGCTGGAATAACATTATTCAAATGATTCAATGTCTGAAAGAACAAAGTACAGAAATATTTACATAACATAATACTATAGGTAGAATATCCATCTTTACCTGATGTTAAGAATGACAAAGGGGAGATAAACCAGCATAATATTAATAGATCTTACTTATTTTCCAATAATACAGCTGGGACATCCCATATGCCCAACTTGCTTAACCTGTCAGGAAGAGTAACTTGTATTTCATTTGTTCCTGCACATACTGAGTGAATAAATTGTGAAAATGTATTTGAACACTTATTTTTAGAAACAACTATAGTTCTTTCTTGTTATTTAATTTTTAGTATAAAATCACCAAATCCCATGTCAACTTATCAAAGGTAAATAATCTTTAAAAATATGAAGGAGGGGCTATTTATTACTGAATTATAAATAGGAACTTCAAGCCTACAGTATAAATTCACAGTTTGCCAGTAAATCACAGGAAAGTTGATGCAAAAGGCATTAAAAATGTTTGCCAATAAATTCTATTTGTTTTAAAATATTCATTAAATGGAACTGTTGAAAGTAATATAAATAACAAACATCTATATTCACAGTAAGTTTGCAGGGCAAACATAAAACAAGTTGCGCAGGAAGCCACATTCCAAGACACAAGGTCTACAAGACTCTGCCAGACTGACAATGTGCTGACTGGGCTGGAAAACAGGCAGAGCTGGGCACCGGAAGAAGTGCAGAGAGACCAGGGGAGGCAGGAGGGACCAGACAGCTCCACCCATCCACAGTTAGGAGAGATCAGGCAGACGGGACCCTAACACAGGCGCTGATGAGACATAGGCCAGTGATCAGCACATGAGAGACCACACCATGAGGAGCGGAGGCAGGGATAAGGCTACCAGGGACAGGA
Organism: Loris lydekkerianus; assembly: GCA_963574355.1. NCBI lineage: Eukaryota > Metazoa > Chordata > Mammalia > Primates > Lorisidae > Loris > Loris lydekkerianus. Next base: position 26,279 of record CAUYPK010137671.1, read on the forward strand.
TATGGGATAAGACTACCAGGGACAGGATATGGGATAAGGCTACCAGGGACAGATATGCCCTGTGCTCAGCTAGCCCTGGGCCCGGGTATGGGCGGACATGACACCAGAGGGAAATCAGGGAAAAGGAGGAAGGGACGAGAACACACCGAGCCTGGCAACTTTTACAAAATCATGCAAAATGGAATTTAAAATGAAACAAATTCTTTAATTATAAAAATTCCTCTGCGATCCCTTTCTTTTCCCCTCCAGAAAAAAAGTAAATTTAAGAAAAAAAATTGCATTTACCTTCTTAAATCTTTCACATATTACTTGCCACTTTGAATCAATAACATCAAAAATAATTATGTGAAGAATAGCTCCTACTCCACACCCCTAAAAGCAGGCAAGAAAAATAGTAATAATAAAAAAAGCCAACAAAACTTTCCTCACTATTAGAAAAAAACCAGCCTTTGAAAAGGCATTATCAACTGATCTTGGTCAATATGGCTGAGGTACCCCACTCTTTCCCACTGGGCACAAGGGCACCAAAGAATTACTAGAGTCTGTTGTGATGGGTCAAAAACCAAACTGAAGGGGAGAAGAATTCTCATTTCAAAGTCCAATCTAGTGATTCTAATGTTGAGAAGAATGAGAGAATAACAGAATAAGAGAAAACAAAGAAACTCAGAAGGAAAGGAAACAAATCAGGAGCAGAAACAGAGAGAGAAGATAGAGGGGTGAGAACTGCGCGCGAGTGTGTGCACGTGTGCACGTGCATATACATGTGGGTGTACATGTGTGTGTGCTGGAAAGGGACAGGCATAGGGCTGTCTGCACCGTTGGGCCGCCACCATCATGCCTCTGAAAGTATGAAACATTGCTCTTTTTGAGGATTATGGTTTGTAACTACTCCATGTGAATTTTTTAGCCTAACAACTTTTCTAAATTGGCAGATAATCATACGGCAGACTGATAAACTATATGAATTCACATACAATGTAATGAATCTTATTGAGCATGTTATTATAAGCTATCTTCCTCAAGCAAAACAAATGGGCAGAAATGAACAATACATCTGATAACCGTAAAACAGAAAACAGGCAGTATGAATATGAAAATGGCCAATATGGATGACCCTGATGGGTCAGGATGACGTCCAGGCTTGGAAGGGGCACCTGTAAAATCCTCACTGACAACCTCCTTTAAAATCCTCACTGACAACCTCCTTAACAAGGGAAGATCAGCAAATGGGATATCCCGGCCACAAGAATAACGATGATGATAAGTTAGAATTTTATTTTATCATTCAAATGTATGGTAGGTCCATACTACGTGTTCTCGCATCGCTACCCACAAGAAGCCAGAAGACTTGGCGCGGTCATAGCATCATGTACCTGAGCCAAGGAAAGGCAGAGAGACTCCCTAACTGGACCTAGATTGTACAACAGTAAACAGGAGGGCTGAGGATCACCATATTTTTGCCGTGTATGATGCACACCTTTTTTGCCCAAATGTTTGAGGGAAAAATAAGGACGTGCATTATACATGGGTAGTACTAATTCTTTAATCTAACACATATGCATTAAAAGTGTAACTCTGGAAAGCAATAACAATATCCACATTCAAAATACATGTAATACCTTGGAATATAGTGATCATTTTTGTTGAACTTAGGACCAACCTGCAATGAAAGCATTTTGGCCAACAAAGAGCAACAAATTTCTCTTCATACACTTTAGGCAGGAGCAGTAATCAGCTGCAGATATTTTTTGCAAAAATTATTGGAAAATCCCTTGGAAAATGTTAGAAGTTTTTGTGCACTGCAAGCTTTAAGCTAACAGTTATTAAATATGTATGCTAAAGAGCATGCTACAGAGTGCCAAGAGACACTTGGGACCTCCTCCCACACAGAGTGTCATCAGACTGTGGAGACAACAGGAAAAAAAGCTTCTTCAGTTGCCAAGACAGAAGAAGCCATGTGAGGAAAACCTTCAAAGTGGGGGAGGTGCAGCAGGCCGTGAAGACCTGGAGTCTGAGCAGCATCAAACTGGGATCTCTGTGTTGACCAAAATGATATCAGAAGAGGGTAAAAGGATCGCACAAGAAAAAAAAAAAAATTGATCATTTCTCAAGGACACAGAAATGGTGCCTTAACTTTATGAAAAGGTTTGAGCGTGAAGATATAAACAAAACTCGCCCCAAAACTTCCAGCAACCTATGAGAATCAAGTTTTAGAATTTCATCCTTACCCTAACAATCTTCAAAAGATTTACTGCTTTGAGCTGTCTCAAATCACCAGTATGGATGAGGTCCCGCTCACATTTGAAATGCCATCCAACAGAACTATAGATTTCAAAGCACTACATTAAGGTTGCTGCACACCCCTGGGTCAGTAAGGTCTTTCCTGACTTTACCATATGAGGTCAGACGATTAAGCTTGCAAACCCATCCTAGAAAAAGTGCTACCTACCTTCTTTCTGAATATTATCACGACAGTCACCTTGGGAAGCTACGCCCTGACACCACTACCTAGGAAACCCTTCAAAGGGATTTTGAACCTCTTTTTCTGGACTGACCATCAGTGTAGTCATACAAGGTAGGGCAATTAAGTTTGCAGACTAATCCTAGGAAAAGTGCTACATATCCCATTGCTGAATGTCACTACAATCACTTTTGAAGAACTTCCCTTAAGAAGCTATGCACTGACACTAGTGCCTACTCCACCCTTCAAAGCATTTTGAAGGATCAATTCATGAACTTAATTGTAAGACCTTGTAGTCAGCTATATAGCAAAGTGAAGCTTTCAAAATTAATTAGTTCTCTATTGATCCAGCCAGCTTTATATTTATAATAGCAAATGGGCTACCAAATTATAATGAGATCACAAATTCTTATCCGTAGATTTTTAATGTGCAAGAAGAGCTAAAATTAAGTCTTTTCAAAATCTATAGTCCCTGAAATCTCTTAAAGTTTCTTTTAAAGTGAACACACTTTCTAAACTCTACCACTGTTGATAAAATATATGTATATATTTTTTAACCTATAATTTTTCCATAGAGTAGAATTTCAAGGACAGGCAGACGCTACATCTTGAGAGTGCATGTTTTGTATTAAAATTAAGTAGCATGGTATTTGGCATCTCACTGAGATGCAAAAGGGTACATTATTTGCTGCTACGCACCATTAGTGCCGGAAACATTTTTCATAAAATGAAGAGAGCAGTTCCATTAACCCATTATTGCCTAAACCTTTTTGATCATAACTTTGATTTAAATTTTTTTAAATGAGGGTATGACAGGCTAATGACAGAGCACCACCTTAAAGTCAAAGAACTTTAAGTTACAGACTAATAAAGTCATGATTTTTTGTCAAAAGAACCAAACACATTCCTGTGGGGGGCGTGATGATTTATATAGGTCAGTATAAGCTATTCCTATCGTTTCTGGAGTATCTGGATTTACTATCACACATAAAGTCTTCAGACTATATTACATTTCAAGCTGAAAAAAAAATCACAAAAGGAGGAACCTTCAGGGAATGGTATTTCACGGTGCTCTCTTCTTAGTTTTTGCCCCTTTTATTCTTTGGACTTTACCTTTTCAGCATACTTAAACTTCTAGTTATATGATAGAAACCCAGGCAATACTCACTGCCGAGAATAATTATGCTCACTCAGATCGTGAACAGCCATGTGGTGACCTTTTCTTTTGAGACGGTTAATCTAAGCCCCCACATCTTGGCACCTTAAAGATCCTTGTCAATTATTTCCATGCTTTATTCAAGGCATTGGCTTTGCCACAGAAATATTTAAGACACATTATGGCTTTGTTTACATTCACAACTTTTTATTTTATGTTCATCTGTTTCCCCCCAAATTAGTTTTCTACAATATTCCAACAATTACATCATCACATAAATATTACATCATTCATACAAGGAAGTACATTTGAAGAAATTCCGGTTGAAGGCAAACAAGTACCACTGAGGTTACCCAGGAAATCTATTCTGATGAGTTGTATAGACTATAAATTAAAACCGATGAGACTCCATCATCATAAAACTTTGTGACTGGGAGTGTTCAGGGGTAAGCCACACAATAAACACACACAAAAATCCCACCAATACTGGCAACAATAACATTGATAATGTTGAAATCAAAAGTAATTATTTATAACATCTAGTGTTGATTGGTTATGGATGAGAGTTCAATTTTTAACTGATGTGTAAGATCTGAAGACATTAAGACCCAGAACTGACTGACCACAACTCGTTATAGTTACAATAGACTCCCAAATATTATGCTACTCAAAGTATAAAAAGTCATAAGATGAACACAATTTGATCTCCTAAAATAAAATTTTTTATTTTCAGCTCTACAATGGCAGTGAGATAGGCTTTCTGCTTATGATTACTGGCCACTTTAATTTATGTTGTTGTGACTATCTGTTCATAGTTTTTGCACATCTGCTTCTCGGGAATATTTTTCTTATTAATCTGCATTATTTTCCTTAGAAGAATTCCTAATTTGTGTGTCGTATTTATCAGTTGTTTCTCTGCCCTCTGGCATAAGTTCCTTTCACAGTCAGGAAAAACACTTAAAGACAAAAATCATTACTAATCATTAATATTAATATAAATTCTACAATAGAAAAAATACCTTTTATGTGATTTCAGAAAGTTTATAAAAATTAGGTAAGTTTTAAGGGCATACATTTGTAATTTTAGAGTTAAAACAGTGAGATATCTTTAATAAAGATATAGCGTGGCTTTTTTCTTTAGAAATATGGGATATCAAATGCTATTCTCCCTTTCAAAGCTCATGATCAACTAAGTATTCCTTAGAGCAGGCGTCCTCAAACTGCGGCCCATGGGCCACATGAAGCGGTGGGAATTGTATTTGTTCCCATTTTGTTTTTTACTTCAAAATAAGATATGTGCAATGTACATAGGAATTTGTTCATAGGCTTTTTTTTTTTTTTTTTTTTAAGCTATAGTCCAGTCCTCCAATGATCTGAGAGACAGTGAATTGGCCACCTGTTTAAAAAAGTTTGAGGATGCCTGCCTTAGAGGAACAGTAGGCATTATTTTTATTTCAGCATTAAAACTCAGCTAGAGATAATAATTGTGTTTGCATAGCACATTTTTAAAACATGTTGGCACAGTGACTTTCTTCAATTATTTTTAAAAGCACCAAAGCAGTATGAGACATTGCTATTTTTTAAATGCTACTCAGCACAACTAATGACTTATAAAATAGGTAATTATTTCCTTTGAGGTCAGAAGTTGATTCAATGTTATAGCAGAAAACCAAAATAAATGTGATTGGCTTTTCTCAAAATAGTAAATTAGCACTTGATTCGCATCTGCACACTGGTATTTATCTTTGTCTCCAGAACTAGTAACTAAACATGGTGCAGCAGCAGGGCCCTGGGATGCCACCCGCGGTTTAACTCACCAAGCAGACAGCTGCTGTTTACTGAAATCCACTACACTTGTCTTTAAGACCTAACAACTGCTCACATTAATCTGAGTTAACTACCTGTTGAAGCAAACTTCTCAATCTCAGTTACTCCTGTATCAGATGTGCACAACCTCAGGTGACTGACATCTGAGAGAACCACAGTCACAGTGACAAAAATGGAACTTCACCCAGTGCATTTTCAGGCTGGCTGGAAAACCCTCAAGAATTACAGGTTTGCTAAAAATCCCTAAAAAACCAGTCTTCTGCTGCATATGTGAAATATGCCTTATTTTAAAGCTTCTTCAATGGCTAAGATGCATTCACACAAATCTCTAACAAACTCATATTTGACCTTAGTTAAGGGAGATTTATTTCAGTCTTTTGTTTTTCTTAAATCGTATAATGGATTGGTTTTTATTTTTTTTAAAGTACTACATTTAGAAAATAGAAGTATCTCCCCTTCCCACCCAATACTTTTCTTTCTTTCTTTTTTATTTGTATATATGTATATATATATATATATATTTTTTTTTTTTAATTGTTAAATCATAGCGGTGTTTATTAGTGCAATCGCCTGTACCCATTCTAAGATGCACCACAGATGTGGCCCCACCCATTACCCTCCCTTCACCAAAACCTCACCCCTCCCATCCCCATCCTTGGCCCTTTCCCCATAGTCTTGTGCTATAGTTGGGTTATATCCTTCATGTGAAAGCTATAATTTAGCTTCATAGTAGGGCTGAGTACATTGGATACTTTTTCTTCCATTCCTGAGATCCTTTGCTAAGAAGAATATGTTCCAGCTCCATCCATGTAAACCATGAAAGAGGTAAAGTCTCCATCTTTCTTTAAGGCTGCATAGTATTCTGAACACATATTTGGCTGATAACCAAAGAACACTGATGCTTTCTAAATAGTTTCTCACTTTCACTGTGGCAAAGACTTCTGCTTTGGGAGAATCTGATTCTACCATTGCTTGGAAAGCGAAACCTATGTTCTTATTTAATTTTTATTTTTAAATAAAATTTTTAATTAAAATTTTTTTTAATTAAAATTTTTTTAAAAGTAAGCTATTTGCCTCCTTTCTTTTAAAAAAGAAAATTTAAGAGTCACACAGGAACACTGGTCCAGTGGCGAGATTTGGAGTTAGAACCCCTGATTTTGCCATTTTGTAGCTCTGCTGCCTGGATTGCTAACCTCCTGGAGCTGTAGTCTTTTTCCTAAGATGGGACCACAATACCTACCATGCAGACAAGTGGGGAATCAGATTTGTGTGAGAGCACTTTGCACAGCACTTGGAGTGTAGCAAACTCAGTGGTAGTTCATTACGTGTCCTGTTTCTCCTTTCCTATTTATTTCTTACTTTTATCCCAAACAGTCTGCTCTTTATATAGAATGACTCAGAGGTCATGGCAGGGAGTGAGCAATCTTTTGGCAGTGAATTTTAGCATGTTTTTGATGATACCTCTTATCTTGTAATATAAATGACTATATAGTTGAAAAAAGTTTGAAAACCAATATTTAGCCTACATAATTTCTATCATTAATCATGCATGTTGCCATGAAAATGAATATAGCAATGAGCTATTATCTTCTGAGGCAAAGTGACATATTTTGAGCACTTATAGCTTATGAATCTCTGTCAGTGTCCTAGTTTGTCCCTTAGTGGTTTGTAATATTAGCAGACCCACAAAGAAGGAAGTGTCATCATCAAATGCGATGAGAGTAACAATACATATTCAGAAGTCTCTATGAGCTAAGGACTATGCTATGTGCTTTCTGCTTTCACATATATATTTTTTAATCCTCTCTCATAAAATATCCCAGATTCTTGGACCTCAATGTCAAGAGAAGAATTCCATATTGCTGTTGCCTATGCAAGCTTTTTGGTTTCATCACCAGTATCTTTAACAGTTGTTGTGGGAAATCTCTCCAAAAGCTAGGCATAACAAGTGGTACTCCTTCACACACAATGGGCCTATTTGCACATGAGGTTACAATTTGCTTCTAATGTCCATTCTAAGAAATGCAAGTCTTTACATTGCCTGTTTATTTATCTAATGAGCACATCCATGTTTATTATACAAAATCTGAATTTGTAACTGTTTAAAAATCTACTGTTCACAAAGTGCTATACTTTGTGTAAGCTACCATTTCAATGTCATTTTCTACTACTTTTCTACAAGTAAGACAAATTCCACGAATTTAGCTGACACTAGAGTTCTGTGGTGCTTGCTGTCTAAGGAGAGTCTTCTAAGGTCACCCCCTTCTCTCCATTTTTCCTGTCACAGTTCCAATCACTTATTTCTTGCTGCACTTCTATAATAATGGGGGATATTTTGAGTGCTTACTATGTTCCAGACACTGTTTGGGACACTTTACACATGTGATTGCTTTTGATCCTAATCACATCTTTAGAGATAGGAAATATTTGCATATCCACCTTTAACTACAGGAACTGAGGCACCCAAAAATTCATTTTTTCTTGCCTGCTGCTTGTAAGTGACAGAGGTAGGAATCAAATCAACTGGGGTGATGCTAGAGTTCATGCTTTAGACCATTACTACTTTTTTCACTTTGACATTTATGTGTGAGTTTCCTAACTGCTTTCCAGGTATCCACTCTTGACCTTCTAGGAAACTTCTCCAACCTGAAGCTTGACTAAAGCTCATTTTGTTACAGCACAGTATTAATTATAGCCCTCTTGCTGTACATTGGATTTCTGGACTTATCCTATATAACTGCAGATTTGCTCCTGTTGACTCACATTTCCCTATTTTCTCTCCTTTCCTGCACTAAGAAAGTAGATTTTTAGGTGTTTTTTACAAGAACAAGAAAGGGTAACTGTGGAAGGTGATAGGCAGGATAATTTGTTTGACTAGAATAATCATTTTACTATGTGTGTGTGTGTGTGTATGCATATATAGGCCAAAACATGTTGTGTATCTCTCGCAAATATATGCAATAAAGAAATCATTCTGATCACATCATTCTCTTGTTTGAAACTTCCACTGGCTCTTCTCTGCTTTTAGTATAAAGTCCAGAGACTCCTTAACAATGGCCCATAAGGCTCTGCATAGCTGGCTTTGCCCACCTTCCAGCCTCATCTTCCTATGGTCACTCTGACCCAGTGTGCTTCAGGTCCAGACTCCTACAAGGGCCCTTGAAAAATCAGTTTTTACCTGGATTGTTCAGATTGACCTCCTTGGTCAGATCTTATTGCTGGTGTGTTTCTCCTAGTCTGAAACATCAGTGACTCTTCCATTGTTGTTTTCTTCACACCTTCTGAGTGTTGTTTTTCATCTCTTTTATGGGCTCCTTTCCCCTTGTATCTCAGGGATCCTCCACCAGTTCCTGCCTACCTCCCCAATCCCCCAACACTTCTCAAATCATAAACTCGTATGGGTTGGCCCGGCGCCTGTGGCTCAAGTGGCTAAGGCGCCAGCCACATACACCTGAGCTGGCAGGTTCGAATCCAGCCCAGCCCAGGCCAGCCAAACAGCAATGACAACTACAGCCAAAAAATAGCTGGGCGTTGTGGTGGGTGCCTGTACTCCCAGCTATTTGGGAGGCAGGGTATTTGCTTGAGCCCAGAAGTTTGAGGTTGCTGTGAGCTGTGGTGCCATGGCACTCTACCCAAGGTGACAGCTTAAGGCTCTATCTCAAAAATAAACAAACAAACAAAAAAAACTCTTCTGGGTTAAGCAAACCTATGGTTTAAGCTAATGCTGCTATGGTTTACTGCTAAATCTTTTTTTTTTTTTAAGCAGGAACTCAACTTTATTGCATCAAGCAGCCGCTTATATAGGGTGTGGGGAATGGGCGGGGAAAGAAGGCAGGGGATGAGGTGTGTGACAGGGTTGGGCCAATGGCATGGTACCACGTTGGCTGTATCTAGGTAGAGGCAGTTTCAGGCCGGGCCTTGCTGAGTTATTGCTACGCAGAAGTAGCTCGATGGATCTATTTCTAGTCAGGCTCGGGAATTTGCACTAGGCCTCAGGCACATGGCAGGGCCCAACAATTCCCTCTTTTGTTTTTTGTATGGTGGAAAAACATAGCCCTTGTCTTAGGTTGCCTGCTCTTGCAGTTTCAGTCTTACCCATCATGGGGATACAAACATCAATGGTTTGGTCCCTGCTTAGGTTGACTGAATGCAGAGTGATCTTACCCGTCTTTGGGTACTATGAATGTAATCCACCGTGCAGCCTCTCCATATCCTGTCTTAGGTTGTCCAGCTTTGGGAGTCTTACCCGTCATTGGTGCTATGGAGGGTGGTGAAGAATAATAGTTAGATTATTGGTTAATGAGCCGGTGATATTGGACTTCGATCTGATTTAACTGCCTCTAACCTCTTTTAAGGATACAGGGCCCAAAGGTGAAGGGTAAATAAGGGTAGCAGGGGAAGAAGGTAGGGTGAAAAACCATGGAGGCCCGTCCACAGGGGATTTTCTAGAATTTCTTTTCTTGTTGGTTTTTAAAGTTTGGTTATATTTGTTTCTTATATTTTAGCCCACAAAGACAAATGCAGGAACAGTCAATTGTTTGTTTGTTTGTTTGTTTTTTGACACATGTGAGAAACATCTGTACCAGTTGTGGATTTAGTATCTGTTTCTGTAACTCTCCTAAAAATGGCACATTTCGTGTTTCTAGCTATTGTCCTTCAGTGATAATTTGGAAGTGTCTGAACCAAGATTGTATCAAAGTAAAGAAGTGCACTCTGGCTCAGCTCCCATAGCTCAGTGAGTAGGGCGCTGGCCATATACACTGAGGCTGGAGGGTTTGAGCCCGTCCCAGCTTGCTGAACAACAATGACAACTGCAACCAAAAACAAATAGCTGAGCATCGTGGCAGGCGCCTGTAGTCCCAGCTACTTGAGAGACTGAGGCAAGAGAATCACTTAAGCCCAGGAGTTTGAAGTTGCTGTGAGCTGTGACCTCATAGCACTCTACTGAGGGTGGCATAGTAAGACTATGTCTCAAAAAAAGAAAAGAAGTGCACTTTGTGTCTTTAAAGGAAGTGCTGCCGTGCACCTTTTGGTCTGTTGACCACCTGATTTACTTTACATGTGGTCTGTCCTGGTTCACTGCGCCCTGGGAACTTGTCGGCCCTGGCCCATCCCCAGCGCTGTAACAATAGCTAATGTTTACTGAGCCTGGGCTGTGTGCCAGATGTGAAGCAAAATACTGTACACAGGTTCTTGTTGGAATCTAATGCTGATGGCCAGCCTTTGAGGTAATACCATTAGTATCTCCACAATGTAGATGGGGTAACAGATTTAGAGACATTGAGTAACATGCCCAAGTTACGCATCTTAATGGAGGATCCAGGATTGAAATTTAATATAGTCTCAAGTGCTGCCATCTCAATGCAATTATCTACCTCGATGTGACCCAGGAGCCTCGGTCCAGACACGGTGCTAGAAGGACCATTAGGGGCCTTCCAGGTCTGCCTTAAAGCAACTCAACCTCCACAATGTCCCTATGTACACATTTCTGGCCCCAACACGGTCAGCTCATGGAATAGGGTGCTCTCAGTTGCTCTGGGTGTTCAAGGTTTTTACTACTGTAGGGTGGAAATCTATCTCCCTTTGGCTCCCATGAAATGGTCAGCCTTCTGCTCAATGAGGCCTTATAAAAGATACAGGCTGCTCCCTACCCACGGTAATCCCCTCATATCTTCAACTCATTCATTCAACAGATATTTACTCTGTGTCCACAATATGCTCCTGATAGAGCAGTGGACAAGACAAAGTTGTAACACCTGCTGAGTTGACATTTCATTTATTTATTAATTATTACGTGGTATCAGCACAGCTCACTGCAGCGTCAAACTCCTGAGCTCAAGTGACCCTCCTGCGTCAGCCTCTGTAGTAGATGGGACTACTGGTGTGTGCCACCATACTTGGCTAATTTTTCTTATTTCTTTGTAGAGATGAGGTGTCTTTTTGCTGCCCATGCTGGTCTTGCACTTCTGGCTTCAAATGATCCTCCCACTTTGGCTTCCCAAAGTGCTGGGATTATAGGCATGAGCCATTGTACCTGGCCTCTTGAAACCAATATAATTAAAGGATATTTACATACAATAAATGCATATGATTTACGTGTACAATGCAATGAATCTTTTTCCCACAAGCTTAACCAAGTGCTATTTTTTTCAGTACAATGAGTTTTGACAAATCCTTGCATCCACGTATGTATCACCAAAGTCAAGATATAGAACATTTCTGTCACCCCAAAATGGCCTCCTTTACCATGTCAAAACTCACTCCTATTCCTTGCCCCAAGTAACCAATGATCTGCTTTCTTTTTCTTTTCTTTTCTTTTTTTTTTTTTTTTTGAGACAGTACCTCACTATGTTACCGTGGGTAGAGTGCTATGATATCACAGCTCACAGCAACCTCAAACTCTTGGGTTTAAGCAATTCTCTTGCCTAAGCTTCTCAAGTAGCTGGGACTACAGGCGTCTGCCAAAACGCCTGGCTATTTTTTGTTGCAGTTGTCAATGTTGTTTAGCTGGCCCTGCCGGGTTTGAACCCGCCAGCCTCCATGTATGTGGCTGGTACTGTGCTACGGGCACCGAGCCAATGATATGCTTTCTAACGCTAAAAATTTGATTCATATTTCCTCAAACTTCATAAAAATGGAATCACATAATATGTACTCTTTCATGTCTGACTTCACATATCCTGTAATGTGAAGTGTGTATTCAATTTTTTTCTTTGCTTTGTTTTGTTATTGGGGTTTTAGAGTTTTTTATACATTCTGGATACAAGTTTTTTGACTTTGTTATATGTGTATTGCAAATAGTTTCTCCCAGCCTGGCCTGTAACTTGCCTTTTCATTTTACTAATGATGTCTTTTTGCAAATGGAAGGTTTTCATTTATTTCATCATTTTTTTATGGTTTATGCTTTTTTATTTTTATTTTTTTGGGGGGACAGAGTTTCACTTTGTCACCCTCAGTAGAGTGCTGTAGCATCACGTCTCACAGCAACCTCCAGCTCTTGGGCTTAGGAGATTCTCTTGCCTCAGCCTCCCAATTAGCTGGGATTACAGGCATGATTTATGCTTATTATTTCTTTTCTTTTTAAGAGACAGAGTCTCACTTTGTGGCCCTTGGTACAGTGCTGTGGCGTCATAGCTCACAGCAACTTCAAACTCCTGGGCTTAAGCGATTCTCTTGCCTCAGCTGCCTGAGTAGCTGGGACTACAGGTGCCTGCCACAACGTCCGGCTACTTTTTTTGTTGCAGTTTGTCTGGGGCTGGGTTCGAACTCGTCACCCTCGGTAAATGGGGCCAGTGCCCTACTCACTGAGCCATAGGCACCACCCTGCTTATTATTTCTTATCAGAAAAATCTTTGCCCAGCCTAAGTTCACTTCCTATGTTTTCACTAGAAGTTTTATATTAATAGTTTTAGCTTTATGTTTAGGTCTAGGACCCATTTTGAATTGATTTAATTTAATTTTATT